>CM070821.1:44200781-44296151 GCA_036326025.1 Chrosomus eos
AGACCTGGCACAAACCAAATACCTTTTCTTCTTTAAATGAGAGCTGTCCCCAAGGATATAGTTACCTCCAGAAAGCTCGCAGTACAGGGCGCGGTGGCGGCCTGTCAGTCATCCATCGCAGTGATCTGGAGCTGTCTCTGCAACCATTACCTGAACTGTCTTCATTCGAATGCCTTGCATTTAAATGTAAGTCCCCTTCCCCTGTGCTTTTCCTCCTCATCTACCGACCACCAAAACCAAACCCATCATTTATTACTGAGATGTCAAATCTCCTCACAACTTTCTGCACATCCTCCGCCGATGTTATAATTTTAGGTGATATGAACATCCACGTTGACACCCCCTCCTGCCGTTTTGCAGCTGAATTTCTTCAACTACTGGACTGCTTTAACTTAAAACAACTAGTTGGTGTCCCCACACACACCAGGGGGCATACGTTGGACCTGGTCATTACAAACTCTGCCTCTCTCACCAACTTGCAGGTGTATGAACTAGGTGTGTCTGATCATAAGGCCATTTCTATGGATCTGCTATACCCATCCAGCCTCTCCAAGCCTAAGCGGAATATCTGTTTCAGAAACCTAAAAAATATAAATCCAGAACTCTTTGCAGCAGACTTTCAGCATCTTTCCACACAATTTTCGTCAGCCGACGAAGCAGTGGACTACTATAACAGCCATCTGAGCAGTCTCCTGGACCTTCATGCCCCTGTCAAAACAAGAACAGTCACCTTCACCCGCTCAGCACCATGGTTCACAGAAGGGCTTCGTAGGATGAAGGCAGCAGGGCGGGTCCTTGAGCGCCGTTTCAGAGCCTCTGGCCTCACTGTCCATAAACAAATTTACCGGGAGCAACAACAAAAATATGCACAGTCCCTCTCAGAGGCAAGGTCACAGTTTTACTCTGATGCCATCAGGAACAACCCTGGAAACTCAAAGCAGCTTTTTTCCACTTTAAACCACCTTCTCAAACCAAAATCTCCACCACTTACTCCCAGTACAGAAGAGCAGTGCAATAAATTCATGGATTTTTTCACATCAAAAATTACACATATTCGCTCTGCCCTTTCTGGTCCTCCCTCCCAAACTGCTTCCCCAACATTTACCATGGCCCAACCACTAAACTGCTTTCCTGAGGTTTCATTAGAAGAGGTGCAGAACATCATCAGGAAGATGAAACCCTCCACCTGTCCCTTGGACCCTCTCCCAACCTCCCTGGTAAAAACCCATACCACTGTTCTAAGTCCCCTGATCACCACTGCCATAAATCATTCCCTCCAAACTGGTCACGTTCCCCCTGCCTTAAAAAATGCCATTATCACACCTTTGCTCAAAAAACCCACTCTTGATCTGGAAGTCCTATCAAACTATAGGCCCATTTCCAATCTCCCCTTCTTATCAAAAGTACTTGAGAAAGCAGTTTCCACTCACCTTCAGGACCATCTCAAACAAAACAACCTCTTTGAAAAATACCAGTCAGGTTTCCGCTCTGCTCACAGCACTGAGACTGCCCTCGTCAGAGTCACAAACGACCTCCTCATATCATCCGATGCTGGTTTTCCCTCCCTCCTCATCCTCCTGGACCTTTCTGCTGCATTTGATACTGTCGACCATGGCATTCTTTTAAACCGGCTCCACCTCACTACTGGACTAAATGACACTGCCCTCAGTTGGTTCAGATCATACCTCACAAACCGGACAGAATACATTTCCCTGGGCAAATCCAAATCAAGTCAACACACAGTTACCTGCGGTGTCCCTCAGGGGTCAGTCCTTGGCCCCATCCTCTTCATCCTCTACCTCACCCCCCTTGGCCAAATCATAAGCCGTCACAAAATTTCATTCCACTGCTATGCAGATGACACACAGCTCTATGTAAATGCCACAGCTGCAACCCCACCCTCACAGTCATCTTCATCAAAACTCTCCGCCTGTCTGGAGGAGATAAAGGAATGGATGGAGCAAAATTTTCTTAAATTAAATAGCTCCAAAACCGAAGCCATACTGGTCGGCACTCCTCACCAGACCAAATCACCATCCATAACCAGCATCACCTTCTCTGGCACCAACATCCCCCTCTCATCAATAGTTACAAATCTTGGTGTAAAAATTGACGCACAACTAACTTTTGAAGCCCATATAAATCACCTATGCAAGACCTCTTTCTACCACCTCCGTAACATCTCCAAACTCCGCCCCATTCTCTCCTTCTCAGATGCTGAAAAGCTGGTTCATGCCTTTATCTCATCTAGACTGGACTACTGTAACGTAATTCTCATTGGGATTCCTGGAAAGAGTCTGCAGAGGCTTCAGTACATCCAAAACTCTGCAGCTAGGATCCTGATGAGAGTGCGGAAACATGAGCACATTACCCCCATTCTCCACTCACTCCACTGGCTTCCCATCTCCACAAGGATTGAGTACAAGGTTTCCCTCCTCACACATCAATGCATCCATGGACATGCCCCCTCCTACCTCAAAGAACTTATCAATCCACAAAACACATCCCGTTCCCTACGTTCCACTCACTCAAACCTCCTCCACATACCCAGAACCAGACTCAGGACTATGGGAGATAGGGCCTTTTGTGCTGCTGCCCCAAAACTGTGGAATTCCCTCCCTGACAACTTGAGGGCACCCCAATCCACTGTATGTTTTAAAAAAGGCCTTAAGACATTTCTTTTTAGCAAAGCTTTTGGTCCCCTTTAGATGTTTTTTATCTTTTATTTTTAATTTTTAAAACTGTAGCACTTTGAGATCCTCTGATGAAAAGTGCGTTATAAATAAAATGTAGTATTATTATTATTATTATTATTATTATGGTGAAAAAACTTCTGGGGCACTCGAGACGGCTGTGTCTGCGAGATGGATTGGTCTGTCGATCTATCCAGGACCCAAGGACTCGTGAGGCTGTACATCAGGTGGTGGTGCCAGAAGCCCAAGTTCAATCCCTGCTCCAGGCATACCATGACCCGCTGGGGCATCAAGGGAGGGAGAGAACAGTGTCCTTGTTGCGTAGGCACTTCTATTGGGGCAAAATGGAAGAGTCCGTGGGGAGGTATGTGCAGGAATGCCCCCGTTGTACGTTGTTTAAAGCTAGGAGAGAAGTGAGGGCCCCCTTAATTCTGGTACGGCCCCCGGCCCAATTGCATATGGTGGCTATGGACTTTCTGACCTTGAGTCGCCTGATGGATCGGTATCAAAATATCCTGGTGATGACGGATCTGTTTATGAAGTATGCCTGGGCTAGTCCAACTCTGGATCAGACGACCACCACGACAGCGAATGCCTTTTGGAGAACTGTGTTCCAGTCCTTTGGGTGAAACCCTCCATTCGGATCAAGTGCCGAACTTCGAGTCCCGTGTGATCCGGGAGCTGTGTCAACTGTACGGGTGTAGGAAGACCCACACCACTCTCATACCATCCGCAAGGAAATGGTGGGTGCGAGCGCTTTAACCAGACGTTGTTGAGTTTGTTGGGGACCTTGGATACCGACCATCAGAATCAGTGGTCGGATAGTCTTCCTGCCTTGGTACAGGCTGAGCCAAGGAGAGATAACCGGTTGTGCCGTTTAGACGTTCGCAACGAGAGACCCAGGGAGTGCCTCCTGCGAGGTACGGGGAATGGGAGTCGGGCCCCGTTCTCGGGACTAGAACGGATTGGTGAGGGAGGGTGTCACCGGGTGAGACAAATAGGAACCTTAAAAGCGGAATTTGTTGCACGGGGGAGCGACTTCCGGTGTAACACCGGGCCGGTTCCGGTGACATGTCATGGCCGCCAGCATTGACGAGCGCCAGCTGTGGACACCAATCAGGCCGTTATCGGTGAGCACATGCGGGAAGAGGCATATATAAGGGGAAGTTTGAAGACATAGGTCGTTGGTTCTTGGTGCTTGGGTTTTCACGTTGGGTTCCCCTTGGCGTTCTTGTCAGCGGACAGCAGAAAGCAGCAACCGCAGTGAATACAAGTGTGGGACTGAGAGAACAGAGTGATTAAGGGCAGCGCTGAAGATCTATGCTGTTATCAAGGAGAGAAGTTAAGCACACTTTTCATCAACGTACGAAAGGGTGATGTTATGAAGATTTACCAAAACATTTTGAATACTAAATTGCGCTGGCTGGCAGTGTGTGTTGTTTCTCTCATTAATAGTCTCAGAGACAAAGAAGGAACTGGGCTTTATAGGATCGTTCTTGAAACCTGATACCCCCATGTGAAAAGCCATCTGTGGATTGTCTGACCCTGCAAAGATGGAGTGAAGGCCTGTTGTTCACAGGAGGTGATGTGGCATTGCAGTGTCTGTGGCATGGAAAGTGTGAAGTGTGAAGTGAGCACATGTAAAGACTATAGTGTTGATGCATGCACGAGTGTGGGAGACCAAATCATACTGTCACTCTATAATCTTTGTTTGGGGAAGCCTAACCAGTGGGACATCAAGAATGTAATCTGATCTGTCGATTGTAAAGTTGTGTCCAGGTTCCCAACCATCCGATGCTACATTGGAGAAAGGAGAAGCCCGGCCTTGTGTGCTGGTGAGAAGAGCCGCAGTTGAGTTCATGGGATATTACTTTGTGATCATTCATTCTAGAAGAACAGAAAAAGCCAGCCACTTCACCTGGTCTGATGATTCTTTTTCTGGAAGACTGCCGCGCCCTCACCGTCTGCCCTGAGAAGAGGGCGAGGGCAGTAACCCGCTTATACCATGGTCACTTGCCAAATAACACATTTTTAAAACATTAGTTTATATTTTAATGGGCTCTATGCACGGCGGTATTTCCGGTGAAGGTCTAAGGATGCTCGATAACTTCCGCCGATCGTAGAGTCCAATGCAATACCAAGAATTTATATTGAATTTTATACTCCATGGTTATACTAAAGAAACTTTAGTCACAAAAACAGACAAAACAGACACCCCTCGTTGTGTTTATGCTTCTTTTTAAATTTATATTAAATAAACATAACTATATATAAAATTACATCTAAACATATGAAAGTTTCGTTTCAAAGACGAGAGGACAGTACATTTTGACAGCCATAATCCCGTTTTCCTCGGTTTTCCTCCGCTTTAATCTCCCCAACCGGAAACGGAAGAGCATCCTTGCGTCAAATGCAGAACTTATGCGTGCATATAGCCTATTAATTTTACAATCGAAATCTAAAGTTTTTACAAACAATAACTTGGATTCCCTGGTTACGCCTGACGGTTTATTTAGTAACCGGAGATATTTATAGTCCGCTCAGCTCGTAGAACCCTTCAGTTTATTTACTGCCTGTTGCTATGGTTACTCACAGCTGATGTAGCCAGCACATTTATTTATTAATTTAGAACGGTAAACAGTCAGTTTCACCAGAACTCCTTTACTAGGTGTCCTCTATCACTTTTTAATGGACACCCTACAGCCAAGTATTCACCCAGACCATGATATAATGATGAACATTGTGTACATGCAAAAAAAAAATTTGAAAAGGCATCGTGGACCCGCTTATAGGGCACATTACTAACGTGCTCTTTAAATAACAAAAAAAAAAAAAAAATACTGTGACCAGGTTTCAGTTGGTCAATGGCACAAGTCTCTTTCAGTTGCCTCAAAATAGCAACACACCAACAATGCGCCTGAACACACCTTGTTTCCAGCAGTCCGTGGGCGCACAAATGGGCGCAAATGCATTTGCTATTTATACAACATGGCACAGGACGTGAAAATTGAAATTAGCAAAAAACACTTACATCGTTATGATACGGCCCATTATCTCACTGATTACCATGACGTTTATGGAGAACAACCACTTTCAGAATTACATAAGTTGGAGTGGCACTGATGGTCAAAAATAGCAAAGAGTGCATTAGAAAACTTTTTTACTAATATGTTATTAACATCAAGCTGCGAGAATATTAGCATCAAGCAGAGAGAATATACATAGCCTAGTATCTAAGCAACAAGGTGGCTTTGCTAATGCTCTGATTGATTCCATAAAGCAGCAAAATTTTGACATATTCATCCAAGACTGCAGAAAGTCAGACCTAACTGTATTCAAACAACACCCTGACAAGCTTAATTGCTCTTAAGCTACCATCCAAACGCACAACAGGACAGCCTTTCACGTCAGCTCGACGAGAGAAGTGGTATTAAGCATTATTAAACACGACTTAAATGGCGTGACAAATTACTGGGACAAAATGCATGACAGCCAAATGCTAGCAGGCACCATAAAAGCCTCGCAAGATGAATTAAAAGTTTTCCAAATCAAATGTGTTGGAGGCCTCCCTCTCTTGCTTGACGCGTCCTTAATGTAACCATCACATGTATTAAGACTTTAAATATTTTAAGATGGAGCAAGTTATTTAGAGCAGGAAGGTGCCTCGGGACCCAAGAGCGGCGAGCATCTGAGAAAATGGTTGAGGTGCTTCATCTAAGACAAAGATATTAAATATTCTGTGAACTCGTTTTTAAAGAGCGCTGGCTGAATGGTGTACATGGCCCCACACAATTTAGCAGTATCTGCTGAGGAGCGTCCCTAGAGGGGAGGTAGATTATTTCTGTTAAGAAGAGGCTGTTTAAAGCCGCGAGGCCTGAAGCCGCTGCCTGACGATTCATGGGAGCTGTCAAACCGCGGGCCCGCTGGGAGCTCGTCCGGACTACACTCACACACTGCTCAGTTAGGGGGAACGCTTTGATAATTATTCTGCTAATAAAAGCAAACTTTACCATTAGCCGGCCGGCTGTCTATGAAAGAGACCAGAAACTGACTTATGCTCTGACAGGATGGGTGTTGTTAGAACATTTCTGTTGCCTTTTGGATCGAGTTTATGTGCTTGAGGGAACAATGGTGGTGGCCTCTATGTTTTTCATCATTGCTGTGGGCAAACTGTAAAAAAAGGATAATTGGTGACACAATCTTTCTGTACGAGACGAGATGGGAAATGAGTATGTTTAAGGATTTGATCAAGATGTGAACGTCTAAATGCGTGTAAACCTCACTCCCCTGGCCTCAAGAGGCGCACTAGCGACTGTGGTCTTTATTGTCCTTGTTAGCGCACCCGCCTCCCACAACGGACACCCAGGTTCGAATCCCGCTCGGAGCAAACCCTTTGGTAATCTTGAGGGAAATTGGTATACTATGCATGAGGAGCTGAATTGAATTGATAATCTAGTGCTCTGTTTTACATTAATCATAATCACTTCTGAGGCATCTGCAAACATTATTAATATTCAGAGGGCTTGTTTTTAATGAATAATGAAGAAATTAGATTTTTTTTCTACGTTAAACTACTTTCTCCTAGTAAAGTTTGTTATAACTAAAGCTAGACTTTAATTCACACCTTCAGTCCAAATTTGTGTATCCAAATGGAATCTGATCTAATTGATTAAATGTCCATACTGTGTATCACAACTTATCAGATTCGATTTGTGTATCCCATTGCGCTCTTTCTTTTTCCTGATTATCTACATTGGTTTATATGGTAATTACACTGCATTGGTGTGTCTATGCCAAAAAAACAAGAACAACAGTAACATGGAGGGGTTTGCAATACAGATGTTGTCTTACAATATGACAATGTGTAACCGCACCACTGGACTACTGTGTGCTTTGGAGTATTACGTATTATGAGGCAGCAGCAGAAACGTTGTAGACTACATGTGTCTTCCACTCAATCTGCACTTCACGGCAACTTTAACAAGAGTTTATTTAGATGTTAACATTTTGTTTAGTGTGTGCAGCAGTTTTTTTTTCAACATTGGTAATACTAAGACATTTCTTGAGCTCAAATCTGCATATTAGCATGATTTCTGAGGGATCATGTGACACTGAAGACTGGAGTAATGATGCTGAAATTTCAGCTTTACATCACAGGAATAAATTATATTTTAAAATATATAACAATAGAAAAAAAACTGTTCTTTCAAATTGTAATAATATTTCACAATATAACTCTTTTTGCTGTATTTTTGATTGCATAAATGCATAAGATCCTACAAGGCTTCTTTAAAAAATCCAACCAACCAGATATTTTTGAACGGTCATGCATATGCCTGCTATTCTAATAATGCGAAATCAAAAAACAATGCAGAAAAGAAGCATATTCACTGATGGTGAAGAACGAAAGCACCTAATAATTAAAATATTACACTCATTGTGTGTTATGAGACGGGGTTAATTCAGCTGGGTGGATATGTGTGTTTTAGTGTCACTAGCTATGTTTCCATCCACCTATTTTTATGCACATTTTGGGATATCACATGAAAAAATGCTGGATGGAAACGTCAAGATGTGCATCAATTCCCAAATTTATCAGATAAGAAAACTCTTCAATGCGCATCAAAAAAGACATGTGACTTTGTGATGGGACGGCATTACTGGACTAACCAGTGAACCGATCTCCTTGCACCGCACCTGAAATGCTGTTTTGGTTGTTTTGAAATGCCTGAGCAAAGTCTGTCATCAAAGTGGTTCAATAACCTGAAAACTGTTTACAGGACTGCATTCCCGAACAGCAGCATCCCGCCTTAGAAAGCAAGATAACACATATATTGTGTTTTGTCTGCATGCTCTGAGACGCAAGTCATTTATTATATATGAAAATTATATATATATAAAAATTATATATATATATATTAATATATATATATATATATATATAAAATTATGTCTCTTACTTTTCTTAGTGATATTTATCGCCAGTTTATCAAGAAGTTATTTTGTCTCTTCAAATCACTGGATGGAAATTTGAAAATGATGAAAATGCTTTATTCTAATGTTTTTTTTCCTTCTTCATTTTATGCGATATTCCAGTTTTGCGCATAAGTTATTCGCAACTTTGGATGGAAACAGAACCACTGTGGGCTGTAGGATGTGCGCTACAGGCTAATCCGAGAGCAAGGTCAGACTCATCTCATCCAGGCATGAGGCCTGACATGCTCTACCACCCAGCCCAGATGGGGAGCAGAATTCACACTGGGGTAACTGGCTTGAGATGCTATCTGGAACTGAGTGCAATCAAATATTTATGGCACAGAGGCTGTTTTATCAGGGCGTTGCTGTAATTAGACATGGGAAGCTATTGAGCTGGTAAAAGTGGCTGGAGTGCAAATACAGTAGAATGTTTGCCGGATAAAAAAAAAACCTTCCCAAGGCACCTAGTGCACTGATCCTGATTGAAACATCATCTTGCTGACATCAATGGCTTTTCCTTTGAAAGATTACTTAACATGCTGTTAGTATCAGTGCTTCTCCCCAAGGTTTTTTTTTTCCTTAATTATTTTTTACTGGAAATGCTGGCACTAATTGTTGATGGGGAGATTGTAATATGAATGACAATGAGGAGATCTCCACAGGGAGATGCCCGAACCGTGAGTAAAAGTCTGTCAGCACACTGCCTTGCTGGAAAAAGAGAGGGTAAGTGATTGTGATTGCTCACAAACTGCTTGATTGAGCACCCCAGTGTCCTGTTAATCAGACCTGATAGACAACAGACTGGCTGTCCATCAAACAAGGATCCTAAAGCATATCATCAAAGAAGAAGATTTGTTGTGCCTAAAATTTGTATAATTTCCATTGTAAATGTACATCTGAAGACTTTTTTGGTCACAAAATATACAGTGTAACATGCACTCTTTTCTCCAGTGGACTGAAACATTTGTGGTAAATGCCTGGAAGGAGCAATCAGACCAAGCAATCAAATGTACTATAAGCAATCAGACTGTACCACAATCAACCTGTGTGCCAATACACAACACTTTCAATCTAGCACTGACACATAGACACAGACGGAGGACTGGACAAGAGGTATATCTCAAGCTCTTACCCATAAAGAAAGAACCAGCTCTGTCATGTCCTCATAAAGGTCAAAGTAGATGCTGATGCAGATTAAAGGCCGGACCAGAAAGCAATATATCACATAGTGTTGAAGGTAGCATGTTACAAATAACATGATCAGTAAATCATAATATAGAAATACGTTACCTTCTAAATTTACACTGTTACATCAGCTCCATATTTAGACAAAAGGTGCACTTTGTTTTTCTATTCATTTATTTACTGAAACATACAATGGAAAATATTTCCCTTCCACTATTGTGGTAGAAATGGCAATTTGAAGTTTGGACCCTGTAAGATTTTTTAACATTTTGAAAGAAGTCTCTAATACTCACCAAGGCTGCATATGTCTTGTGTGGTTCCTTATTTAAAGGGTCATGAAACCCCCCTCTTTCAGCTCAAGTCTAGCTCACAATCTTTTTGAAAAATGCAACTTAAATGGGCGTGGATGCTGTGAGAAGGGAGGGAGTGGGTGTGGTTTGGCATCACATTGCCAGTGGCCCATGCATATCGACTGTCACTAAAATGCAGTGGTAAAACGTGAGGAAATGCTAGATTTTTTTTATAGCTGGCAAAGTTAAAGTCTAATGAAATACACTGACACTTTATTATTGTCCTTTCAAAAGTAACTGAATGCCCTGCTACATATATTAGCCTACAGTAATCGTAATTCTATTTAAAACATATTAATGTAGGCTACATGTATAATTATAATGTCATTATAAAATATATAGTTGTTTATATAGACACTAAATGCATATATTTGAAAATAATTAATTTTCCACTTAAAAAAAAACGTTCCGTGCATAGCCTAGATCTACGCGCCCGCTGAACTCCCATGATAAAGATGGCTCTGTAGGACTTCTCATTTTAGACACACACACACATACCTCTGAAGGGATAGAAAAGTCCTCGGGACTTGGTAACGTTACCGCATCACTCGCAAGACGCAACCTGCATTGGTCGTCAACAAGGCGAAGTCCACCATTCTCTCTCGAGAAAAATGTTTGCGGCACACACTATAGTTTAGATGTGTCTGTGGTTGATCAAACCAGCCGCCCGGAGCCAGAGTCCAGCCCTGGCAGCATCGCGGGGAAACATATTCAAACCACTTGGACTTTTGCACCACGAAAACAAACACTTGTTGCGTCCCATGATTGTCTCTCTCATCTATAGGCTACTACGCGATATCACAGTTTGACATGTCTGTCATTGGAAAGATCCACGTGGTGTCATGAATAATTAAGAGACAGTGTCTTCTCATAGGATATGAACTCAGTCTCATTAATAATTATGAGACACCGATGAGTCATCAAGCACTCACAGAGCACAGCCACGTCACAGCCTGTGACGTGGACACGATGAAGATTTTAAACCCGGAAGACGAAAAAAGCGGAAAAAAACTAAAATTTAACCATTTTAACCCTATTATTAAATCTAACAGATGCTAACATTGTCTTCAGTGGTGTTCAACACACATACCTCTGTTAAAATCTCAGAAAATTTGGTTTGGGGTTTCATGACCCTTTAACCCTGTGCATTTATATCCCACGTTTGGTTCTGTTCTTGTCCGTTCTCGGCATTGTTAAATTTGGTTCTCAGTGTGCCTTCAGTTTTCTAGAGTTTTGCCTTTTCCCCGGCCTTTAAAACCAATTTCCAACAGCAGTTAACATCAACACCGAGGACCAACTCTTTTCCCTGTATCAAGAGGGTTGTAAATTGGAATGTAAACACATTGAAGATGTGCTTTTGGAGCGGGGTAGACAAACACCTCCAAATCGGAGTCCAGTTGTTCCCTGCTCCATTACATTGAGTATGCTTTGTGGATGACTGATTCTCCCCTCACATTGGAAGAAGCAAAAGAGGAAGCCAGCTCCACACTCTGTGCGCATTCCAGCCATTCTTGCCCTTAATCGTCAAGAGGACATAACGGATCCAAAGCCAGCGCCCAACACAGACCCAGAGCTCCCAAGTTTGGTGACCCCAGGAATAACCCTCATAAATCTCCACACAATCCAATGGACTCCCATCTACGAGATTTCTCCATCTCTACTTGCATCTTTTGGCTTACTGGACTCTCTGGTCCTGAACAGTTCCCTGATGCTTCCTCCTCTACTGATTCACCCAACCTCTTGGCTCCTCCATCTCCGTTAATTCCACCAAGCTCCCCAGCCTTACCTAGGGCTTCCCAGCTCTACCTTGGTCCGTGGGCTCTACCGTGGCTCCTTGTTCCCTCGGGTCCACCATGGCTTGTCATCCCTGCAACCTTATCGCCGACCCTTGTCCCACCATCGCCACTTGGGTCCTCCAGTCCTGTGGCTCAAGCAGGATCTTCCATCCCTCCAACGTCACCCAATTCACTGGCAGCCCTGACTCTGGTTTGGTCACACTTGGCTCCACCCTGGTCCTCACCACCCACACTCAAAAAAATGATGTGTTGGCTTTACTTAACTTTGTTTTGTAAACAGGCACCACCGGTTCCACATAACTATGTTTCGTTAAACAAACATAATATGTTCATGTAACTTCAACATCATAGAATTTGGTCATTTTAAGCGACCCAATTAAACTCTGAGTTAATGAGTTAATTAAGTGAATAACTGAGTGATGATTGAGCATTACTGAAGACACCTGATGTTAACAAGCAGAATCTCTGAAGGAGAAAACCAGAATTTTTAAGCCACCATTATGGAGGTAAGTATTTGTTTTAGTTGGGCTCTTGACCATTAACTTATTAACTTTAGAATTTGTTTGGTTGCTGTACATGAGTTATAACAGCCAGATGAACAATGAACTAAGGAGATCTGATGGTGTTGGTTGTGTTTTAACGTAATCAGTGTTTCACATCATTTGACCTCAACCACTGAACTCATATTGAACCCAATTTCTGAGTTAAGTTTACCTTACTGTCATTGTAGAGCATACTATTTTTAGCCTTCTCAATGAAATTCAAATGAGCGAAATAAAAAATAAATTTCTTAAAAAATATTCTGAGTAGGCACACACAGACATCAGGAATCAACATATGAATCTCAGCAATGGTGACAAACAGATCATAAGCTCATTATTTATTCATGCAGCAATGCATGATGGGAGCCATGAATGAGTTTAGATTGGTGGCACCCAGAATACACTGCAACATGCTTTATAATTGTCACCATTGTTGAGATTCACAGGCTGATTCTTCATATCTGTGTGTGCCTACTTAAAATATTTTTTAGGAAGTTTCTTTTTTGTTTATTGATTTGTTCATTTGAATTTCATTAAGTCTAAAAATAGTATGCTCTACAATGACAGTGCTGCTATTATCCGTAAGGTGATGTCAACTCAGAAATTCAGTTTAATATAAGTTCAGTGATTCAGGTCAAATGATTGTGAAATAATGATTATGTTAAAACACAACCAACACCATCAGATGACCTTTGTTTATTGTTCATCCGGCTATTATAACTTATGTACAGCAACCAAACAAAATCTAGAGTTAATAAGTTAATAGTCAAGTGCCCAACTAAAACAAATGCTTATCTCCATAATGGTGACTTAAAAATTCTGGTTTTCTCCTTCAGAGATTCTGCTTGTTAACATCAGGTGTCTTCAATAATGCTCAATCATCACTCAGTTATTGACTTAATTAACTCATTAGCTCAGAGTTTAATTGGGTCGCTTAAAATGACCAAATTCCATGATGTTGAAGTTATATGAACATATTATGTTTGTTTAACGAAACATAGTTATGTGGAACCGGTGGTGCCTGTTTACAAAAAAAGTTAAGTAAAGCCAATATATAATTTTTTTGAGTGCATAGCTTCACCTTGGGAGGCCATCCCTATGGCATCGGCAAGGCTAGCCACATCACCAGGTTCATCGGGACCTCTTCAATTGGTTACGCAACTCCCCCATCCAGGACCCCCACCCTCCCTCCCTCCCTCCACGTCTATTGTTCCACTGTAAAATTCAGGTGAAAAAAGAATATAGAAAAAATACAATCTATTTCAAAATATCAATAAAACATATTTTAGCTATATCATTAACTTATTTCAGATTACCTATATCATTGATACTAAAAAAAACGGATTAGGACGCATGTTAAAGTGATTTTAGACAAGTTTTTTGTGGATTATTGGTTTAGTTTATTCCACAGCTCAGCATTATTGAGGCTTTTTGATGTGATCGTTTATAAGCAGAAATGTGAGATATTGAAAAATGAGATATTTGTGAATGTAAGGAGATAATGTGGTGTGATGGCATATTGATCATTCATCATCAATACCTCTCTGATTGGTGATGGCAGACACACTGCTAATGATTCACATTTAGAGCTGTTTGTTGGAGGATGTGATCAATTCACTCCAGGCCAAACACTAATTTGACAGTTTGAGGCTGGTCTAAAACATTGCCATTTCATCCGAGATTAATCTCTTACTATCGACATAAAGTCTGATCCACTTTGCAGGTTGGTAAAGGTCAAGTCAAGTCTCTAAACTCTGGAACAAAGCAAAAGATGAAACTCTTTCTAATGGATAACCTTTTCTGATTTTTATAAATCTCCTTGATTAAGAATATTAAAGTTAAGAAAAGGTATTCAACCACTGGATTGAAAGAGAGCAACAGAACAATGGACACTGTTGTTCGTCAGAACAACGTGTCTGTGTTTCTGTATGAGGGTGTTATTTTGTTGGTATAGTCCAGTACTTCTCAAAGTCCGGACTCCGGTCCGGATCCGGACCCGGAGGGAATTCAATCCGGACCCGCCTCCATTTCGTATTTCAAGAGCACTAATTGTGTGTAAGGGATTAAAAGTGTGGATTTCCTACTTTGATAAACGCATGTTAAAATCATTTGTTTTTTTTTGAGATGGTCCGAAATTAAAACGAAGGCGAGATATTTAATGTTTTCCTCCGTGATATAGTTGCCATGACATCCAGTAAGCGTATGACTTTTGACGTAATCAGGTGCAACCATAGACTGAAAAAAGGGGCGCAACGCGAGTACGCGACACTTCACCGCAGTAAGCGTTTGAATGGGTGTGGAGGATGTCATTGTCCAGGAAAAGAAAAGTTGATGAAGAAAATAGAGTTTTCAAAGATGATTGGACAGAGAGGTATGCGTTCACAGATATCCCAAGTCTCCCGGAAGTTCCAGGAGTCTCCCACATATTGATAGCGGCTCCCTGATGCCCGCAAATTAGTTCAAATCTCCTGCAATCTAGAGCTCGCGAGCTCCAAACCGGCAGAGAGGGAGAGAGCGACCTTATGTGTGTTCGCAAATGTGCGTTTGTGCCTCATGGGTTGCCAACCGTTCCGTATAATACGTATTTGTTTAAGTTAAAAATAAAACGTATTATGAACTAAACAAATACATGGTTCATTTTTGACAAAATGATCATGATAGCCTTTAAATATCTGAGTGGTTAAGTCTTGTATATAGATTGAGCCTACTTTGCTATACACATTTTTGTGCAACTTATAAAAATATAAAAAAATATATAATGCAACTTTGCCTAATAAGTTGCATTTATAATGTGCTATAAAACGTATGAATTTCAGGGGTTATTTTTCAAAATTTTCTTCCGTGGGGGCATGTCACTAGACCCCCCCCCCCCCACCCCCAACAGTTTCGGACCTTTGACATTGACGAAAATTCTGATTTGGACCTTTGAATATAGACTTTGAGAACCCCTGGTATAGTCGGTGCGAAGGTCTGGTGTAATGCTTTGGCTATTGTGAGTTATGTGTGTATTTGTGTGAGAGGCATATTTTGGGGGTGTTAAGGTGTCGTGCTGAGTGTGGAGAAACGGTGTTGCACTGTTAAGATTGTCTGCCCAGCAGTGCAGGTTCCTCACTGTGTGTCCTTTACCTCCCTCTATCACACCACTGGCTCAGAGAGACAACTTACCGTTGATCTTTCGGGCTCTTTTTTCTTTCGGGCTCTTCTCCCCGGGGCTCAAGCTAGCAGCTTCACCACCTTTTGTTTTAAGATTTGAGCCCCTCTGCTCTGCTCTTCTATTCGGTCATGGCCTTCTTTCTCTATGATTTTGGAAAGTGTGCCATGTTATGACAGGAAAATGTCGCTGAAAAAAACACACTGTAAAGAATTATTTATCACAGTTATATATGTGGAAAGAATGACAAAAGTTAGTCCATAGAATCACGGAGTAGGGATAATCATCACTTCAAAATGTCACATTTAATTCATTGTGTTGCTTGCTATTATTTGAGAAAAATTGCTTGTAATTTAGTAAATACACATTTTTTCATGGTTTTCTTTAGACCTTTTCTTCACGTGGTATAAATATATCAATCCTATTAGTTTAACAATTTTGTATAGTCAAAATCACATGTAATAGATACTGTCATCTTTAACAGCTTTACCTTTAACTCTACCTCTTGCCTTTTACATGTCAATTCAAGTCCTGTATTTGAATGAATTTGGATTGGAACAGGATGTAGAATTCAAATGTATATTTAATGGAGTATAATTAAAATGGAATGAAATTCAAATATTTCAAATGCATTTAAATTATCTGTTTGAATTACTCATGAACAAGTTCATATATGCATACATAAGGCATTTTAATACACATTAGATTAGGTGATACTATTAATCAATGTTTGAAATGTCATCTGCACACTGTTAGACCTTACCAGGTTTTTTTACAGTAAAATACTGGCAACACTGTTGCCAGTTATTTACTGTAAAAATGCACTAAAACTCAAATTAACTAATTTCACTTGCAGAAACCGACTGCATTAAACTGTCATTTAAAAGTATTAACTAAAATGTATAATGCATTAATAACAGGAGCAAAGTATTATTGCGAACTTATTTAATTAGAAACCACAAAAATTAATTTTTGTAAATAAAGAGATTTTCACTGGACCAGCAACTACACAGTCACTGCCTTTTAAATAAAGCAACATGCAGCATATCATCAATGTTTGTAGATCTTCTCCTGGACTGAAGCACAGGCTCTACTCTTCAGCACAATGGTGACCCAAAAAACAAGATTTTACAGTAAACTACTGGCAACAGTGTTGCCAGTATAAACCTGTTTTTATAACTTACAGTTTATTGCTGTTAAAATACATTTTGTGGGTGTGTCTTTTTATCTTTCACTGTTAACCCTTTCAACTCCACAGGAAAATCCACACTACAAAGAGTATAAAAGTAACATTGACAGTGTTGCAGTGAGATAATTAAGGGAATATGTAAGTGATTGTTGAGCATTAGTGATGAACACCTGCTGTTAACAAGCAGAATCACTGAAGGAAAGAGAAACAACAAGAACAGAAAATAGAGAAACACAAGGGGCTCGTTCTTCGTACGTTGCTTAAAACATCCGAGATCAAATGAGACATCCAAGATAATATCATCGGGCTTATCATGATCCGGCTAAGTGGGTTCTTCGAACACTCCTGTTGTTTATGATTAGTATCGCTGGATTGAGTTATCTGAGATAACTGCGCGTTCACGCGTTGGTTTAAAAGGGGATATGTATCGATAGCAGAAACAGTGATCAGCGACGCTGCTATTGGCTGTTCAGCATGGCCAAATAACACGCCCAGTTTTTCTCCCAAGCAGAGAAAGAGAAGGTTATGCCGATTTTGAGTCTTTAATTAAAACGCCAGGGAACACTTCTAAGTGTGCAAAAGCCAGGAGAGAGGGCTGGCAAAAGTAGCAGATGAATTAAATGCGTTTGTGGTGGCCATGTTAGATGTTTTAATAACTTTTTTTTTTTTTTTCTATTTTAATAATTTCATAATTACTTTGTTCATTGTCATGTCAGAGTCACCACACTATAGTGAACATGATGAAAGTGAAGTACAAAAATCTTCTACGTAATGGTAATTTTTACTAGGTCTTATAGGCCTACTAGTCTCTTTCAAAAAGGCACTGTTAAATAAATGATTGTCTGTTTATAAAAGCAACCAAGAAACAGATGCTCCTGCACCCTGGCAGAAGAGCTGACCCCTGGGTTGAGTGTGAATTGACCTGTTGTTGTGGAGGGCATCCCTGGGTTAAGCTCTTCCAGACACACATCCAGGGACCAGTAGCAGCAACACCTTCATTACTGGTAAATGAGATGGAAAGTACACTGTGAAATAATTTGTTGCTGCATTAAATTAAGTAGGCCTATAATGCATATTGGCTGGTATAGTCATTTCAACTGTTAAATCTTGAGTAATGATAAATTGCTTTGACTTGTGAAAGTAAAAAACTGATAAACTTATGTTAATGTGAAAATATTTTGCCATGAGTTATTAATCACATTGAACTGGATAGTGAAGAAACCTTCTCAGATGACTGTCCTTTGGAGGAAGTAGACTACCTGCAAATACATAAATAATTTTAATTGATTTATACTTGTGCCTAGTCTATTATTTCTGACATCAGTCCACATGTACAGAAAGGCCTACAGCACAACGCAGTGATACAGGTGTGGGCAGTGTAACTTTTCCTTTTTATTTGTTGCATGAGGCATGTGTGACAATTTGACAAATGACACAGGGTGAAATTCATTCCCTATGAGTCTTCAACAGAAAATAGAGTATTTTGAAAAAAAACAAAAATCAGGGGGAGAAATAGAACTTGACTACTTAGAAATTGCACTAGAAATAGAGTCGCTTCAAAATAAACTTCAGAGTAAAATACACTATTTCACACAGAGTACTATTGCTGACCTTGCATAATATCTCTTATTGCAGGCAAAAGATGACTGAATGACTGGCTTTTCTTTACAAAGAACTATTGAAATAAGACTCAATGAACTAAGCAAATGTGTCTTGTCTTTTATTAAACATTTAGGCTTAATTAAACCTTTTTTCCCCTTCTTTTTCTGATGTTGGCAATGTTGTGTAATATGGCACATGTAATGTCACAGGTCCTGTCAGGTGCAACACTCAGGCTTTTCAGACACTGAAATCTTCCCTTTAGTTGGCCAAAGTTCATTTCATTGTGTGAACTTGTCCTGGCTAGAGCTGCATTGTAACTGTGTATGTACATACATTTACATTTTACATTTACATATGTAATACAGTGAGCTTGATATTTATATTTTTCCTTACCATGTTCAAGTAATGTGCATAAATGTGAATGTCTCTGTGCTTCCACATTAGTAATATGAATAGTCACACGCCATCTAGAGATTTTAGTCTGTCAACTGCCTTTTTTAAAATTTAATATAATATTACTAATCTGGAATATTAAGAATTGTAATAGTAACTTGGCTGCACATTTACATTGTGATCTCCCTTTCTGTACACAAAATCCCCTTCATAGAGGCCTTGATGGGAACATGTGTGCAGTCTATTGACCAATCACATTAGTGAAGCCTGAGGGACATATCTGTGTCATATTAATCGGCATGTTCATGATTGCATGATCTTCATTAAAAATTATAATATACCTGCGTTGGCAAAAAAAAAAAAAAAAAAAAAAAAACCTGCTAGCCTACAACCTTGGGTCTAAACTGGCTTGGAAATGCCACAAAAAAAAACCTAAAAACTGCTTGAGCGCCAGGGTAAACTTTGTGAATGACACGACAGACAGCACTTATCAAGTTCTCCGCATCTCCAATAGTTTAAAGGAAAGAGCCACTCGCAAATAATATCAGGACAATGCACACAGTTTGTGCTGTTATTAAAGGCCGACTCCGACGAGTCGAACATTTAATGTGCGTTTCCAAAAAATAATTGATGTAAACGACATCCGAGAATAATTATATCTCTCAAAAAGTACACTATCGCGCTGCGTTAAAAGACTTCTCGTATCACCTGCGCTTATGAAGCCGCGATCTAATCCTGTTTACATGAAATAAGCCTGCTCGCGAGCAGGTTCAAGCTAGCGCACCTGTTGCTATGACAGCAAGTCTAGGATGAGCTTCAAAGAACCAAACAATCCAAGATCATGGCAAATCGTCAACAATCAAATCCAGCTAACTGAGTTAGCGACGTACGAAGAACGAGCCCAAGAACTACAACTAACTTCCAGCTATTACACATTATTACACTTACTATTAACCAGTATGGCTTTATTTCTGTCATACATCGACAGAAGTTGTTATTGAGATGTTTAATTGAAAATGTTTGGTTTGAAGTTACCATTAAAGAGATCAGTGTTTGCTTTAGTTGGTATGCTGATGCTGTAACATTAATTTTATTTTGATGCTTGAGCTGTGTTTATGCAAATCACACTTGTGCACACACACAGTTTATGAATGATTGGATTTGTCAAAATATCAAAATCATCATATTGCCTGTTCATTCACTAAAGAATTCATTCTCACTCATTCAGAGTTTAATCCTCAGTCAAAAATGTTACATTACCAAAACCGTAATAAATTGCAATGACTCATTTTTTATCACATCATACATAAACAAAAAAAAAAAAACTGAGCTACACAGACACGTAGAAACACAGAGATATCAAAATTTAGCACATTAATCTCAACAATGGTGGCAATATTTTTTTATTTTATTCATGCAGCAGTGCATGCTGGGAGTTTTATACTATCCTGGAACCCAGCATGCACTGCTGCATGAAACTTTTGATTGTTACCATTGTTGAGATTCATATTATAATTGTTGATGTCTGTGTGTGTCTGAGTCAAGCAGGATATTTTTTAAATACAATGTATGATTATAATATTCTTCAGCAGACATGATTAACCAAAATATTGATTTCATGTTGTAGATTCATAGATTTATTTTATTCCCATAAATTAATGTAAGTTTCATATTAAATACCCATATATTCAAAGAATATATACAGATCTCAAAAACAGAAGAGTCCATGATGATTGTGACATCATCACAAAAGCCAAAAACACCAGATCAACTTCCTCTTGACTTTTTCTTGCTACAACAAATGTGCTTTTTAAACTCACTGTTACAGCAATCAGAGAGAGATAAACGTAAGAAGTCCAGGGACAAGAGACCAACTAAAGCAAATACTGATCTCCATTATGGTGACAACAAACTTTATTATTTTTACTTTATTATCTGTTAATTCTCAACAAGAACTTTTGTACCTGTATGACAGAAATAATTATAAACTGGTTTGTAAACTGGTTTCACACTCAGTGTTACTGGAAGTCAGTTGTCGTTTTTGTGTTTCTCATTTTCAGTTCTTGTTTCTCTGTCCTTCAGTGATTCTGCTTATCAGGTGTTCATCAGTGTCTCAATTCACTCCCTTATTTTCAGTCAAGTGGACTATATTAGTGAACTAATGTAGGGAATAGTGAATGAGGGTATAGGGTGTGATTGTGAACACAGTCTCTGAGTGTCGACTTTGAGAGCTGTAAATTCACAGTATATTCCTGTAGGCTAGTTTTGTTTTCTACGGTATATTACTATTTTAATGGAAAATGGTATGATATTGTATTTTATACAGTATTTTACTGTAAAAAACCTGGTAAGGTCTAACAGTGCAGATTATATTAACATTTGTATGGACTGCTGGAAAAAACACTGTATATCTCTGAATAATCCAGTTTAATCCCAATTCCAATCCAAAAATGGGGCAATTCAATGTGAAGTGATGAAACAAGATGAAAACCATATTAAGAAATCATCAACAATGGCATAATCATAAACGATGAATAGAAAAAAATACATTAACGTTGCTGGGGCCATATTCACAACACATCTCCAGAGAAACTCTTAAAAATAATGGGCTTGTCCACACTGTAAGAAAAGATACACCATATCTACTCAATAAAAATGAGGCAACAGATTACAAGCAATATTATTAATTCAATTTCACAAGGTTTGGTATTGGGTAAATATTAATTAAATGAGACCCTTAATAGTTATCCATTTAAAATGAGTAGATTCAAATAGAAAACAGTACAGAATTAATGGTAACACTTTACAATAATAGTACATGTATAATCATGTACTAATACCTGAATTAATAGTTGCTTCAACATTAACTCATGATTAGTGAATATATGAACTAATCATGAACCAATGAAGAGCAATCCTTAACTACAACAGGAGTCATACTGATTCATGCATGAATAACAGCAGCCTTATACATGTTAGTACATGTTTGATAGTTAATGCATTAATTAACGTTTAGGGGTAAACTAAATCAATCGCTTTCTGTAAGAATAAATAAGAAGTAATCTAAATTTGAATTAAACATATAATTTAATACTGCCATAATTTAAACTGTAATATCATAATCTGCTATCTGTGGCAAGCATTGTGACAAATAATTGGAATGGCACATGATTTTTTAGCCATTAATTACACACAGATCCGTCTAATCAAAAGTGGAAAATAGACTAATAACTAGCACTAGTAAATTTAATTTGATCTAACCCGTTTTCTGATTTTTATAGTTTATTTAGGCCTATGTTTAGTAATAGCTACTTTTCTTTCCGGAACTACAGTATGTAGGGTTTGTTTCTGGTGGGACACTCATTAGTGACGCACTCGGTGCTCGTTCGGCACATTGGTTGTGTTCTTATGGTAATGCTGGCATTTTAATCTCATAAATGTTGACTTCTTTGGTAAACAGAATTAATAATTAAAGTACATGTTTGCATGTATGTTGTATTATGGAGGTTTTCAGGAGGTTAGGGTTAATTAACTGTATTTTTTGTTGTTTAAATGTATATGCTTCAATTAGCATTAGCTTATAGCCTATTTTAAATGTAATCGTGTCTTATGTGTGTCTTTACATGTATGTTTGGACTTTCTTTTAAGTCCATATATGTTTAATTTTATAAATTTTCATTTTAATTACACAGTTTTATATTTGTTTTTTTGTACCATATTTTTAAAGGAATAAGGATGACACTCTTATTGTATATATTTATTGATATTTTAGTTCATGATTTGTAACTACATCATTGTGTCATGACTTTACTTGAGGAGGCACATCATCATTAATTCATTATTAACTAACCATACACTAACAATCAACTAATGGCTTGTTAATACATCGTTATGTCATGACTTTACTTGAGGGGGCACATCATCATTAATTCATTATTAACTAACCATACACTAATGGCTTATTAATGCATCATTATGTCATGACTTTACTTGAGGGGGCACATCATCATTAACTCATCATTAATTACTTATAAAGTAACATGAATTAATGACTTGTTAATGTATTATTATGTCATTTCTTGTCTTGGCCCTTCAAGAGTACATATTTAAAAAGTTATCAATTACACATGTTCTATACATATTCAGCTCTTCTAAATCATATAAAACTGGTGCTTTTCGGTGGTTTGTAAAGAAGTGGAAGAGCAGAGGTGCTGTGCCGAATTTGACATCTAGTGTCATTCAATGATGTTTGTGACAGTTGCTGGTGGCAAATTTATGAACAATTTTACATTGTGCCCTTTTAAAACATCTTTCTTCTAATCTAGAGCATGTTTTGGTTCACCCCAAAGTGTTAATTAATACATTAATTAACAAGCATGTACTAACGTGTAGTTACGATGGTATATTCATGCATGAATTCATATGACTCGTGTCGTAGTTAAGGTTAGTTCTTCATTAGTACATGTCTTAAGTCATCATTAGTTCATAGTAAAGTAATTATTAATTCAGGTATTAGTACATGATTATTCATGTACTGTTATTGTAAAGTGTTACCGAATTAATTATAACCTAAACAAAAATATTGAGTTATTTTGAAAAAGATAAATTCCCTAATGTGTAAATAAATAGTACTAAGAAAAATGTATTTAATTCTACATATCAATGATACATAATTGAGTAATTTGTAAAATTTGTAAAAACAAAAATAAATTGCATAGAGAATGGTGATGTGTCCATAAACCTGTTTCCATGCTTTTTCACCTCACTTAGCCACTAAATTGGGTCAATAAAGATCTCAAAGAAAAATACTCCATAATGGCATGTGCCAAAACATAAATCATAAAAGTGCAGAATAAAATACATTTGTACTTTGAAGAAAAGTTTTTGGAATACCTCAAAGGTGTACTTCAGCTGTCTGGGATAATCGAGATTCAGCGCATAGGTCAAGCCAAGGAGGACAGAACAAGGCCCTTGCAATATTTCCAAGTCATGTGATGACTGCAACGCCCTCTATGACGATTCCAATGTTCTTTGGGTTGTTGCTTGTAGAAGCTCCAGGCTTCGGGGTCACAGTAAAGGCCATTATGACCTGTTCAAGTTCCTCCAATTTCTCAGTGTCCTGCAACATGAAATTTTTACCTGTCAGGGTTGTAACGTTATTCACTATAACAACCGCCTCGCTCTACACTACCCGTTACATATACCACTATGCGTTCTTTTTACTAGCCCAGTGATAACTAAATAAGTTTTCTTACCTTAGTCAACCAGTTCCAAGATGAGCAATGTGTAAGAAGACGAACATTCACTGTCTGTAGCCTACTCTCTTCAAATGTCTAGCCTGCTGCATTTAAAAAAGGAGCACTTTGCCAGGAAGTGCTTTTCAATTAAAATTTGCCTGATTACATTAATTTGAATTCACTAAATATTCTCTCCATTTGGGATTAAATAAATAAAATGCTTAAGTTTTATTTAACTACAATGGGTGTATTTTATTCCAAACATTTTTATTTGAAATTTAATTAAATATTTGCCTCAAAATCAAAAATACAATTATATTGAATATATATTTAACCAAAAACATTAATTCAAATCTACATGACCATTTCTACAAATCAAATCTACAAATCATTTACAGTGCATAATTTTACTTACTTAGAGGATCCTCCTAGCCTGGGTTTCCCCATACTGCCTTACCGCAGCGCGATTCAATTCACGCTGAAAGGCAGTCTGGATACCATGGCCAGATTTTTCGCCTCATTTAGGGAACCAATCACAGAACGGGGAGGGAGCAGCTAGACGATGACGACATCTATGTGACACACGGAAACAGTTTGTTTATATCGATTTAACATGGCTGAAGACGCGAAGCTACTCTTTGATAAAAAACTTAACGTCATTGTTTACAAAAAAGATCTTTCCCATCGTCTTCTTCCTTGTCTAATTTCTGTCGCTCTACATACGTCATCTGGTATAATCGAAACGATTGGCTATGAGCTACGTACAGGCATATTTGAAAGACATTCTTAGCACCCAATAAACTGCGACGGGCATTCTGAAACCACGCCTCAAATACGAGAAATTGCGCATGTGGTTCCCAGACCCAATTCTCAACGAGATTGGGTCTGGTGTTAGCCAGGCTAGGATCCTCCCTTGCTAGGTAGCAAATCGGCAACAAGGGCTTTCCAGCGTTCCCGGTCCTGGACGAGGATCTCGACATCGTTTCATGCTATGTTTAATGGCTTTAAATCATGAATGAAGGTTCTTCGCCAAGTTCCACGGGGGCCCACCTCATTGCAATCTTAAGGATCCGATGGTTCTCCATCCGAAAGATTTAGTTGGCCAGTTTATGTCTTCTTCGAGTAACAATGGTATGGATGGTGCATGTGTCGCTATTTCGAATTACTTCATCATTGGTGGTATGATAATTGTAGCCGACATTCAAGGTACGGTGGAAGCAGCACTGTCGAAAGACGTTAAGCCTTCCATTTATGCTTGTCCTAATTTTATGACCCTACGTTTTTGCTCTAAGAATATTTCACAAAGCAGTTTAGCGCTAAAACCAGCTCCTAAATTAGTGAAAGGTTCGGAGTAGTCAAGGGGACGACTCTGTTACTAAGACCAAATCACAAACTAGTATAATGGCTGTTGCCGGGAATTCGACTCAGCAATCCACCCAAAGACACTGAACAGCATTGAGGCAAGAGGCGATTTCTTTTCTTCAGAAAGGCAATACACATTTTGATTTATAGATTTTAAGACATAACATAAAGGTGCATTTATGTATAGGCAATATGCATTGAATGATGGAGAATAAAATGATGCAATCAGGTTGACAATAATGTCTCATCTTCTGCGCTGATAGTCTTGTGGGCAGTTCGGGTGACCGGAGTTCAGTTTCAGCTCGGATGTTTCCCGAATATTTATCCCGAAATAAATAAGAAAACAATGGCCTGTGGCTGTTGTTTTCACTAGTTCAAATAGAGTAAACAAGTACAATAAGCATATTTGGTGTGCTGTCCGAGGGATCGAGGGATCCAAGCTCTGAATTTAGCCCAAGCCCAGAGTTCCTGTTATATCCCTGGGCCAAGAGTGAGCCTTGCATACATTCTTGAGCTCTTTCAGAAACCGTTCTTTGTCATTTCAACGCCATGTGTCTAGTCTGACAACCTGTGAGGAGGAAACTTCTCCCTAAAAGACTAATGAGAGGACATGCTCGCTGTGTATCTATGATGACAGCAGTGTGTGCTGACGTACTCAAAGTTTAATCAAACACTACATCTGAAGTCACTTCACAAATATCACAATGTCCTGCTTGACATTTTCACTGCAGTTCAGCGTTGACCATTTTCTTTGACTAGTGCCTTATTCATTGTTGTCAGACATTGTCATTAGGAGTTTTTCTGGAGTGTTTCTGGGAACATCAAAGTGACATTAAGACTCTTTGCTTCTGGATTGGGAAGCATACTACCTTTTTGATTAATACAAAGAACATATACTTTCTGAAACGTAAAGAGGGCATCATGGAGATTTTGGGGAACGTTTTTTTTTTTTTTTGTGTCAGTGTTTGGTGACATTATGCATTTACACAACAACGGCTTGAAATTGCAAGCCTTTGAAATCGGGTTTCAAAGTGCAAGTTTTTGAATATGATACCATTATCTACTCGAAAACGCGAATTCGTGAAAATGGTTATTGCCATAATATTAATGTCATATTTTTGCCTTATAACTAGTAGCTCATGAGAAATGTTCTCATTACCAAGTATCTAATGATGTTGATAAACCTATGACTTAATATATGATAATATTGAGAGAACATTTTGGAATTATGACTTCATATCTTATAATAATTTTCTCTTAAGTCATAACATAGAGTAGAAATGATCTGTTCACAAACACCTAATTCAGAACTCAAGTGTTTATATATATATATATATATATATATATATATATATATATATATATATATATATATATATATATATATATATATATATTATATATATATATATATATAATAAAATAAGCATTTTCTCTTACAATTATAAAGACCCAATCTTCTTTTTGAGACGAACATGCAAATTACTTTTATTGCAATTTCCTCTCTTTGAATATTCGTGTCATCTTTTCATCCACTTCGGGAGCTTTTCATTACACAAATTAAATGAAGCAAAGGAATTCTGTTTGCTCATGAATTGGGAGACGTCCAAATGCAAATTATTCAATCTATTATATTTAGTAAGACTGCAGAACAAATCTACATATGTATGCTGAGGAGCGAAGTCTTCACACACACATCCACGCCGAGTATAGCTCGCTGAAATTGATCAAATACAACAGCCGAAGCCAACTAATACCAGACTAAACACAACTAAATAATTGCTTTCTATTTGCAGTTGCATTGAAATCTCTCCATCTGATGGAGGTAAAGATGGAACGTGATAAATAACATACAATATCATTTAATCTTCAGAAATGTCAGGCTAAAAACAAGCCACTGCTGCTCAATATTACACCAGTTCTATCTTTTTCTTCCTCTTATGTGGACAAAAACAGCACAAACACATAATCATATTTATGTGACTGTTACACATGTTCACCCTAAAAAAGTTAATAATTGATAATTAGGGCCTATGATTTTTCTCTTTTGCTCCGGTGAAACTGTTTACATCTATTTGTTTATGGATCGTTGCATACAATCCTAAAATACAGCATTTTGCAAAAAGGTATTTGCTGTGAGAAACTGACTTCGGGTTCGGGCTTAAACTGTAACTGTACCGGACAGGTTAAACAATCTCGGGTACTGGCTGGGTTCAAGGTTCAGTTTAAAGTCCTTGCAAACTTCTAGCCCAAACTGAGCAAAAATATGCAATTTGATGCAGTTGTTGATATGGCCAAAAAGGTAACATTCTGATAGATTGTAATGTAAATAAATGTTTTAAACTAAATGCATATAAATATCAGTTGTCTCTCTATATCTCCCAAAAATATGTCTTAGTCAGGTGATATTTAAGTACTTAGTTTTATAATCAAGCTCTGTAGTTTTTATTATGGAGGCAAAACATTTAATTAAATGCAATACAATGATGATTAAAAATGAACAAATAAATGTGCCTTAAAAGCCTGAATTGATACTCACATTTTATCATGATTATTATTATTTTTTTTTTTTTAAATTGCTTCAGACTAGTAAGTGTTCATATTGTAATATTACTAATTAATATAAAAGTAATTCTTACATTTAGTTGACAAAAATCACAATTTCCCTTGACAATATGACAGTGATCAGTAAATTTGTAGGTGTAGTTCACTGGGTTGCTCTGTAATCATCAGTATAGCAGCACCAGGATGACCAATGCATCCGACATGAATCGTCCTTGCAGATTTAGATTATAATCACTCCAACAGCTGCTGCTTCAAACTCTCTCCAGAGAGACGTGTTTTACGGACACTAGCATGACGGACTCATGTCTACGTCTTTTATCCACAAGGACACGCTGAGATGCTATTAAAGCTAATGGTTCCATGTTGAGTCTTTATAAAGTCATCTCCTATATGTTTTATTAATCAAATTTGTGCCATCTGTAAGAACCATAATTTATCATTAATTGAGCATTCAAAGCTCTACAAGCAACGTATGTCCTCCAAACCACCATTAAGATTAATAGTCAGTGGTGGAGGAAGGACTAATACGATAAAAGGGTGCACTGTTGTCATTTAGCGTTTGGAGAAAATAGCAAATAGAGGCCAGATTCGGACATATTTCCAGATATAGTTAGGATGCAGGTATGTGTCAGAGAGAAGAGTGAAGCTGATTAGGTTCAAAGAAGGGCGTTAGACACATGGTAGCATCAAAGCTTTGAAGGACAGCAGCAGAATGAGGGTCATAGTGTCCTGATAAGACGCTGCCGTGTGAAAGTCGAACCCACGCCTATTAAAACCCAGAGCTGGTGGATGTGCTGACAATGGAGCCATCCACTGATAAAATATAGCCGTGTTGTGTTCTGACTAGACACTCTTCAGCCAGACTTCAAGATCAGCACTTTCCTTCATCTTCTCATTTTTTCATGGGTTTTGTTTTTAATCAGAGTTGTTTTAATCAGAGTTGGTGTAGCCTATATGGTGTAGCCTATTGGTTTTGAACATATATTTCAAATTTTGGCCAAATATATTATAAATGGAAATAAAAGAAACATGCACATGTCTTACATCTGGTGTTACACTGAGAAGTTCACAGAGCAGAGCAGCATCATCTTGTGTTTTATCAGTGTTTGCCAGTGCTTGACGTGAACAATGACGGCATTTGTGTCACATTCTCTGTAGAGTTCAGAGAGAGCTCAAGGCAAGTGCATTCAACAATAAGCAAAAACTAGGAGAGTCTATTCTCTGTTCACCCACAACCTCACACACTCTCTTTCTTTCTTTATCTAAAGGCATGCTAAATGAGAAAGGCCATGTAGACAGAAAGTAGCCTCAGGTGCATCTCGCAGGCATCCCAAAGTGCTAATTACACTTTGAAGCCAAGGATTTGTCCTTCTGCAGTTACTGCGACAGGTAAATATGGGGGTCTTCTTTCCATCCACCAATATTTATTATCTCTGCATGTCTGATTGGTAAAGGAAGCGACATCTGGGGAGCAGTGGAGGAAGATGAGGCAAATTAAGAAAGATAGACCTCTTCCTTATATATATATATATATATATATATATATATATATATATATATATATATATATATATATATATATATACAGGCACTCATACCTATGCACATCATCAATAGCTGTTGATTTGATGTTAGTCAACATCTGTAGATGTCACCTTTTACAACAGACTTTCTTTTGTTGTGTGCAACAATTTATCTTCCATGGTTTTATAAATAGTCTTTCTTGTTTTTGCTCCAAGTATAGAGAGAATAGAGAATGACATCCTCATAAATTAAGTGTTTCATGGTACCTGTGACATCAAGGAGGTCATAGAGGTTGAATTGGAAAAGAAATTGACAGTTTTAATGACAATTAACCTTCTAGTTTCCAACCTCTTGTTCCTTAAACGTACAGTACAACTGTGTGTGTTGCCACAGAAGCTGATTTCACAAGTCGTTAGCCTCATAGCATAATTGCCTAAGTAATATTTCAATGTCTTTGGAAAACAAGAAAAAACACAAAATGACTTGGGCAATTATGGTATGAGGCTAACGAAGTGCAAAATGTTCCTGAATCAACATCTTTGTTGTTCCTGGAACAACATTCCAATCAACCAATCAGATATAAGGGGGACAAGTTTTCATAACATAGAATGCTGGATTGAACTGCCAAGATGCAAAAATAAAATTCCAAAATGATCATGAACTGTGATGAAAACACATTGGGCCCTATTTTAACAGTCTAAAGTGCACTGCGTAAGTGCACTTAGCGCATGTCCGAATCCACTTTTGCTAGTTTAACGACGGGAAAAATGGGTGGCGCATGGTCTAAAAGAGTTGTTCCTATTCTCTTAATAAGTAATGGGTGGGTTTTGGGCGTAACGTGCAATAAACCAATCAGAGTCTCATCTCCAATTCCCTTTAAAAAACAGTTGCACTCGTGCCATGGCGGGTTCGCTATTTACATGGCGAAATTTGCAAGCGGAATAACTGAATGCTTCTCTAGGGCCCTCATGACGGCATCAAAACAATAGCCGCGTTTCCACTGAAAGCATGGCGAAGCGGCTCTCCACGGCTCTACTTTCGTCGGCGAAAAAGTTAAGAAACTCGCACGCACACACACAAAATCCCCTCCGTGCACGTCTGTCTATGAGGTGCCGGACCGAGTGTGTGTGTCCGAGTCGAGAGCGCGAGAGAGAGACCGAGTGTGTCCAAGAGAGCGCGCGAGAGAGACCGAAGCTGCGTCCCAATGTGCATACTATCCATCCTAAATAGTATGTGATCCTAAACTCGCAGCTCGAGTGTGTCCGTGAGCGCACTCGACAGTGCGCGAGAGAGAGACAGAAGCTGCGTCCCAAGTGCATACTATGCCCGAAATAGTATTGAAAATTACTAATGTCACATACTATTTAGGATGGATATTAGGACGCAGCTACACTGTTAGCCCTTGCTGTAAAAAAAGTGACAGTATCATACCATTTTCCATTAAAACAGTAATATACCATAGAAAACAATGCATTCTGGGTTATATTTGCATTTTCGAGAAAGTAGCCTACAGGAATATACTGTGAGTTAGCAGACACCCAGAGGCTGTGTTCCAAATCACACACTATACATTATACTACACACACCCTCATTCACTATTCCTTACATTAGCTCACTAATATAGTCTACTTGAATGAGTGAATGAAAAGAAGAGAGTGAATTGAGACACTGATGAACACCTGATAAGCAGAATCACTGAAGGACAGAGAAACAAGAACTGAAAAAGAGAAACACAAGATCTACAACTGACTTCCAGCAACACTGAGTGTGAAACCAGTTTACAAACCAGTTTACGATTATTTCTGTCATACATGTACAAAAGTTATTGTTGAGAATTAACTGAGATTTAGACAATAATAAAGTTGGTTGTCACCATAATGGAGATCAGTATTTGCTTTAGTTGGTCTCTTGACGCTTGACGTCTTACTATTTGTCTCACTCTGACTGCTGTTACAGTGAGTTTATAAAACACGTCTGTTGTGGCAAGATAAAGCTAAGAGGAAGTTTATTAGGTGATTTTTGGCTTTTGTTATGTCACAATCATCCTTGACATGTCTGATTTTCAGATATTTCCTGTTTATATTTTTCTGAGTTTATAAATATTTCATATTTAACATATATATCTGTGAAACATGAAATCAATATTTCTGTAATTAGGTCTTCTGAAGAATATAGTATCCATATATTGTATTAAAAATATTTCCCGCCTGTTTAACTCAGACACACACAGACATCAACAATCAGCATATGAATCTCAACAATGGTGACAATCAAAAGTTTCATGTCGCAATGCATGCTGGGTTCCAGGATAGTATAAAACTCCCAGCATGCACTGCTGCATGAATAAATAAATAAAATATTGCCACCATTGTTGAGATTCATGTGCTAAATTGTGATATCTCTGTTTTTCTGAAAGATAGTGCAGCTGTTTTATTTTTTGGTTAATACATGATTTGTTAAAAAAATTAGTCATTGTAATTTATTGCTGTGGTTTCACTGTGGTGCTAATGTAACACTTTTGAATTCTGAACGAGTGAAATGAATTAGATTAGTGAATGAACAGGCAATATGATGATTTTTGTCATCATAATCATTATAACCGCAGTCATTCATAAACTGTGTGTACACAAGTGTGCCTTGCAAAAAACTCAGTTCAAGCAGCAATAAAAACAGTAAAGTTATAGCATCAGCATCCCAACTAAAGCAAGCACTGATCTCTATAATGGTAACTTCAAACCAAACATTTTAACAACTTTTGTAGATGTATGACAGAAATAAAGTCATACTGTTTAATAATAAGTGTAATAATGTGTAATAGCTTAAAGTCAGTTGTAGTTCTTGTGTTTCTCTATTTTCTGTTCTTGTGTTCCTCTTTCCTTCAGTGATTCTGCTTGTTAACAGCAGGTGTTCATCACTAATGCTCAACAATCACTTACATATTCCCTTAATTATCTCACTGCAACACTGTCAATGTTACTTTTACTCTTTGTAGTGTGGATTTTCCTGTGGGGTTGAAAGGGTTAACAGTGTAAGATAAAAAGACACACCCACAAAATGTATTTTAACAGCAATAAACTGTAAGTTATAAAACAGGTTTATACTGGCAACACTGTTGCCAGTAGTTTACTGTAAGATGTAGTTTTTTTGGTCACCATTGTGTTGAAGAGTAGAGCCTGTGCTTCAGTCCAGGAGAAGATCTACAAACATTGATGATACGCTACATGTTGCTTAATTTTACAGACAGTGACTGTGTAGTTGCTGGTCCAGTGGAAATCTCTTTAATTAAAAAATGTTTTTTGTGGTTTCAAATGAAATAAGTTCACACTCACAGTAATGCTTTGCTCACATTTTTAATGTATTATAAATGTTAGTTAATACATTTAAATTATCGTTGGTCAATTTAAGACGGTCGGTTTCTGCAACTGAAATTAGTTAACTCGAGTTTTAGTGCATTTTTACAGTAACATACTGTAGATTACAGTAAATAACTGTACAATTAACAGTAAATTGCTGGCAACAGTGTTGCCAGTATTTTACTGTAAAAAAAACCGGTAAGGGCTAACAGTGTAGAGTGTGACTTTTATTTTAACTTATATAAACTAATATAATTTATTTTACAGGACAGTTTAAAGCTCATAACCATATTTTGTTGTTACTTGAAGTTCTTAGAGTGCAGTGTTATGTTGCATCATGCAGTAGTCATTTTAAGAGTACATGCCTATTTTATTTGTGTACATTTTAATCATTAAAGTCCCTGTAAAGTCAAAATTAAGTATGTGTTCTGAGTTTGTCACACCACAGAAAAATGTGTTATTAGTCACCCAGCCAAATTTGAATGATAAAAAAAGCCAGCAAGTACATAAAATAAGCTATCAAAATCTTGAAAAAATGAGCAGTAATCTCTGCTCTCAAACGGTGGGGGCATGTCCGCTGGCTGCGCTGAAACCACGCCCACTCGCGGGCAGTGTTGGGAGTAATGCGTTACAAAAGTAATGCATTACAGTAACATATTACTTTTTGCTGTAACGCAGTAGTGTAAGGCATTACTAATCAATTTTCAGTAATATTTTACTCGGTACATGTTCAGTAAGGCTTGCGTTACAAGTTATAACAGACTTTTAGATTTAATTGTAAAAAAAAAAAAAAAATAGCTACACAGCAAGACCGCGAGACATTAACAAATGAAAAATGCAAGTAGGCTAAATTACCTGTTCGTGGTCAGTCAATAGCCGCGTGTGGTGTCCAAGCCTGTTAATAAAAACTATATGGCAGCGTCTGATATATTTGTAGCGATTTATTTTTTACAGGAGTGCCGTGAGGTATGATTTCGGCCTCTGTGCTCGTGCTGGCCAGTGGAGAAGGAGCCTCATGAAAGTGCGTATATGAATACCACGAATGTTAGAAACGGCTAATGGGTGAATATGGCATGAAGAAGACTGTCCATTCGCGAGATGGACGTGCGCATTAGGCTATTCGTTCTGTGTTTTCTTTCTAAACATTTAGGCTATGTTTATGTGCTATTTTTCATGTTTTCATCACGCAATCATGTTTTTGATGCGGTGGTGACGCATTCAAGGTCGGTGGCGCTGCCGATAAAGCACCTAAAAGTTGTCACAAAGAACCGGCAAAAGCAATGATTATGAATATGTCAAATATAGCAAGGAGACATTTTAATTGTTTATTAATAAAGTCAAGATGAAGTTGACGATGGTGACTCGCGATCTTCGCAGTAGGCTAGTGCACCAGAGAGAAATGCACATTTCATTTCATGAGCAGAGAGCAGTCTGTTTTCTTTCGTTTTGAATTGTTCTGTTTTACACGTAGACATTTCAATATAGATATATTTTTCAGGTCCGTGAATAGGCTACCTTATACGCTGAGGCTATGAGTGAATTGTCCTCCGTGTCGTGATTATTTATAATTGTCTATATTTAGCCTACTTCTTATTTATAAAATCCAGACAGGCAATTGGTTGATCAATCATTGATTAAAATTAAGATACAATTAATACAAAACGAAATTCACTTTAAAGAAAGGCTTTGTGTCTTCTGTTTAAGGTCTTTGTGGAAGTTTTAAAGCAGTCTTTTAGTGCCGCTTCAGAGCGCTCGCGTCCGTAACGGAGAACTGTCACGTCTGTAACATTGTTTTTCCTCATAAATGCGAACACGAAAAATAAAATAAAATGAATATTTTATGTTCTGTGGAGACTGGAGAGCCAACCCTTCTTCATCCGATTTGTAATTCACAAAATTACAACAAAAATCGTTGCCTCCTAAAAGTTAAAGTTTTTTTTTTTTGTCACGCTTGACTGTCTATTTCCCTAATATTAAATATAAAATGCATGTGTAGACTGATATTTTTCTAATGTCTGGACTCCTTTCAGGGAGGTGCCTATGGATAAACAGACGTTTCAATATTTAATGCATTTTCTGAGAATTTATTTTTCAAGTTTTGACAGCAAATGTCATGTCCATTACGCTGGAATTCCCAAATTTTAAATAATTTATCCTCAAATTTTTTTAAGACGTAGATCTACGTATTTTATAATGTTAAGTTAACTTCAAATAATACTAATAGTAATTTAAAGATGTGGTAGCATTGGATCTGGACGGTATGGATAACTCTTGCGTGGAAGGGGTGTGTCGCGATTCTGCAGGTACGTGGATCTGAGTGTCGCGATTTCGGTTTCATATCGCATATAGTTAGCCTAGTCATTTTAGAATGTTAAGTTCTACTTCTGTATAGTTATTTTGATGAAAGTAACTCAAAAGTAATACAGGAGTAATGTAACGCATTACAATTCTGAGACAGTAATATTGTAAGGTAATGAATTACTTTTAAATAACAGTAACATGTAATATATAATGTATTCCAGTTTGGAAGTAACTTGCACAACACTGCTCGCGGGAAAGCTGCCGTCGCCACACTCAACTCTCCAGCCGGAATGGATGCTCGCACGGTGGGCACGCACTGCCGATGATGGCACCAGTTGTCGGCGCGACGGGAGGATCAATGCCGAGGCGGGAGTCGGTTCGGCCCCATTCACCACCAGTAACAGCGGATTATCAGTGATTCCCAGTTGTCTCCGACGAAAGTTTATAAAACTATCCCGTGTAAAATGATCACTTACAGAGGCGGGTTTTGGCGGTTATCCTCAGCTCTCTCCATCAAGGTGGCTCTTCACAAAATTAATCCACTTCTTCTTGATGTAATCGTTTTTCGGAAATTTAAATAAGGACACCGATCTGTTTTGTACGTGTCGTGATCCGGTAATCGCATCCAGGTACTACGCATTTCTGTGACGAAGGCATAGCTAGCTAGCAATCTGTAGGCTGTTACTAATAATAGTCCAGCAGCTCGAGGGGCTCCAGTGCGTCATCAAGTAGAGGCGTGTCCAGGAGCTCAGGGGCTCCAGTGCGTCATCGAGCCCCCTTTTAGCCCCGCCCAGAAAATCCGGAAAATAGCAACGGTGAAAAACTGTTTAACGGTCTAACTCCACAATTCAGTACTTCACAGTTCACAGTCTTTGTAATATGTTTTAGTGATACATTTCTAACATTTATAATGTGTTTAGAATTTTTTTTTGAAATTGCCTTTACAGGGACTTTAACATTAACACACTCTTTTTACAACTAAAATAACAGTAAAGGGTAAAAAAACTGAATTCCCAAAAATAAATGGAAAAAAACGGAATTTGCAAAAATTAAAACGGAAAAAAACGGAATTTGGGAAAAAATAAAACGGAATTTGGGAAAAAATAAAACGGATTTTATAGGGCCCTACTTCTCTAGCGAGGAAACAGATCTGCTCGTGCGCGAGGTTAAAGTGCGCAAGCAGACCATCTACGGGACAAAGTGTGCGTACATTGTGGACCCGCCTATAGGAGCATATTACTAACACACTCTTTAAATAACAAAAAAAATATTGCGTTGCCTCAAAATAGCAACGCCCCAACAATGCGCCTGTAAACACCTCGTTTTCAGACCAGCACAAATGGCCGCAAATGCATTTGCTCTTTAACCCTCTGGGGACCAAAAACGCGCCGGCGTGTTTTGGCAGATTTTTTTTCACATAGCAGAAAAATAGATTTAAAGTACTACCATCATTTCTGGTCATATAGAGTTAAGAAATATGAGAAAATAAACTGTTAAATGTCTACTAAAATAAAGAAAATTAACAGGGTGTGCGTTCTGCCTGTCCATCTCCGTGAAATTTTTTAATGGAGCACGTCTCTAAACTTAAACAAAACTCAGCGAATACTATTCACCCAGCCATAAGCAATATATCTTTTAAATCATTTGAGTTTGTACTTTTAAATGATTAAACTAAAATAAATATTCTGCGTTTATGTAATTTATATAAAAAGAGAGACATGCCCCCTGGTCAATTAAAAAAAAATCTGAAAATTCTAGTGACAATTCATTGGAAAAAAAACATTTTAACACCATTCATTAAATATTTGGATTAATTTGTCACAAAATAAAGTGCACTCTGTTAATGAGTTGAGAGAAATTAATGAATGAGTGACACAAATGAATAACCGTCCTTTTCACAAAAATGCAATAATTATGTAGGCCTATGTAGCCTATGTAATTGTGGTTAGGGTGGCCATACGTCCAGATTTTGGCCGGACAGTCCAGATTTTAAGCCCCCTGTCCAGTGCTGTTTTTGTTTTCAATTCAGTTCATCGTGCGCATCAGTTCTATTATTAACCTATAAAAAGTCCTGCGTATTGATAGCGGCTCCCTGATCCCGCAAATTAGTCAAATGTCCTGGAATCTTGACTAGAGCCGAACATGTGAGACAGAACATAGCCTTCTGTATGTGCTCCAAACCAAACCGTGTAGCGCATGCACGGCAGAGAGGGAGAGAGCGAGAGACCTTGCGTTTCCAGTAGGCGTCAGTGAGTGAACGCCTGACAGGAGCCACTCAGTGTAGCCTAACTCTTGCGCAGATTATCCTTGAATGGCTTGTTGACGACTACATCCAATAGCTGGCTTGTCATCCCCTCTGGTATGATCACTAGATCACCGTTCATTTTCCACAACTGAGTTTTGACGGGCTCCGTCAAGTGTCCGCGGAATGCATCCAAAACGAGCATATTTCTCTTCTTCTGAAGGGCACCGCGGCGCCTGCCCCACACTACCTTGAGCTTGTGTTGGCGCGCTCTACTGTTTCTCCCTGCTTTCTCCCTTTTCCCCCGTGATTTTGTATATATCGCGAATATAAGACGACCCCTCAGGACAAAAACCTCGTCTTATATTCGGGTATATACGGTACTGCATTATTCCATAGGAATTGTCCATTTTGGTTTCATGGTGACTTTAACTTGACTAAACATTAGAGCATGGGATAAATGTGTCTGCTATATGCATAAATGTCAATGACCAAGTGCAGTTGGTTAACCTTGGTCAATGCTTAGAGTTTTTATACTAATTGTTTGTTAGTGATGAAGAGATCTGTGAATAAGAAATTACAGGCCTCTTATAGCAACTCTTTCAATATTAATAAAATAAATAAATAAATAAAACCTCTAGCCTGCTGTGAGACATCATCCTGACATGTAGATATCACCACAAAATGACAGTCCTCAGAAAGCTGCAGTCTAAATACAGCATCTCATGTATGACACTAGACGAATTACATATCAAACAGAATGACAGAGTCATACGGTCCATTTCCTCTTTTCATCACACATGAGTCATCTCATCTCTTCATGTTCGCTGCCTGACACAAAAGACAAGGCAAACGTGTATTATCAGAGCCACTGACATACTGTGATATAGATATCACACCGATAAAAGAGGTATTCAGAGGTAACAACGCTTTAAATTTCTCTGTCTGACTTCTTGATAATCAACTGCATTAAAATGGGGTTTCAGTTCAGTTACTGCTTTTATTTCCAAAATGAATGATCTCTGACCAACTACTACATGACAATCTAGAATATATTAACATATTACCAGATGTAAATATTACAGAAACACAGTAAAAGCTTTCAATTGTCAAGAAATCATTTTTTTAAAAACAGTCAACCCGAAAACAAAAATCGTCTTGATTTAGGCCTATACTCATCCATGTTGTTTCAAACCCATATGCCGAAAAAACATTTTGCACATTACTACTTTTTTTTTCCTGTACAATTTCAGTGAATTGGAACCGGCTTTAAAAACAGATGCTGAAAAAGTGCACCATACAGCTTTTGCACTATTTCAAGTCAAGTTTCATTTAATATTAGTAATTTACTGAAAATATTGATATCTGCTTTAGCTCTCAGAGCTTTGCTTAGAACATATCTTCCAATGGAGTAAAATATATATATATATATATATATATATATATATATATATATATATATATATATATATATATAATTTATTTTTTTCGCATTGAAATATTTTTTTTTCTGACCCCACATTTTTACAACTTTTTGATACCTTTTTTCTCCATTAAACAAGACTTAGTCTTATATAATTTTGCATTTCAAGTAAATGTATCTTGATTTAAGATTGTTTAGATACATATATGAAGGACAACAAAAAATTTTTGCAGTGTGAGAAAGTTGAGTCAGATCTTTTCAGTGAATCCGTTGCAAGGCTTAATCACCATCAGTATATTTATCTACCAGTTCAATCAAATGGTAATCGCCAGTCTTAATGAATGAACGAATGGACAACTAACTAACTAATTGACTTACTTGCTTACTTAAAATATGCATTCTTGACATTAATCACTGGTAAGAGGGTCATCTGTAGCCTTACTGAATAAAGGATGAAAATAAACTGGAGTTGAACTGAATGAGTCTCGAAGGCTATTGTCTGCTGACTGACATTCAGACCTCCATGTCAGACATCATTTAAAACTAGTTTATCAAGAGTGCCTGAGATGAATGTGTACCACCCTCAACACAAGATGAATAATTCATCTCATACATTTCTTCATCTGCCAGCATTGAAACATTCAAAAAGTTGTGTGAAATATCTGCAAGGACTCCTCATTTTACTGATGCCTTTGAAGATCTCTCTGTCCCGGCTTTAAAAACTCTTTTCAAGCGATGTCTCCTTGATATGCAGGAGAGAACAGAAACATTTGACAGGTGTTTGCTGTCCCTGAGGCAAGAATGAACAATTTCCCCATTGCCATTTTAAATATGGAAATTATTATATCTGTTCCCTAACTTGTGGCCACAGCAGAATTTGCTTACATGACAGCAGTTGGCGAAGGTAAAAAGTATGTTACTTATTTGTTGTTAGCTTTAAAATTGCAGCTGAACTTACTGAAACGTGTACAACTTTTCAACTCTAAGCTTGGTAACAGTCTGTAACACCTCCTTTTATTTAAGATGAAACCATCTGAGGGGGGGATCAACAGATTTCGACTGGTACCGAAATTTCAAACCACTTCACTCAACAAATACTATTTTTCCTATTTTATTTCCCATGTACATATAATTGCCCACAATAATAATAAAGAATAGAAGGACACCACCAGTCTTTGTCTCTGTGTAAATGATACAATGATAAACACAACTTATCGTCAGTGTCCAGTCTTTAGAAGGGTTGAACTGATGATGGTGAAGAGATGAGTATCAAACCCGGTGGATATTTGAGATCGACGCAATGATATAATCCAATAATCCAGTATGAGTATGAGATGAAGATGTCAATGGCATTTGGTGCCTCGCTACAGCGTGGTGATATCCAGATTCCTACTCCTCTCTTCCAGGAGACGTATAGATCATCAGATCATCCAAAACAATGCAGGATAATAAGTGTGGTTTGAAACAATGGTGACAAGTGGTTAATTATGAAAAGTCCTTTCTACAAAAAGAAAAACAGCTAACATCAGACCTTATTCATGACAATAACACCAACATTTTTGATTAGATGACACATTTAGAACATACTCACGTTTGAGCTTAAACTCCCTGAGTTCTCAAACCAGGGGGCTGTTCCATAAATGAAGCTTAGAAAAGCGGGGATTAAACTCCAAAACCGGACTTGAATGAGCCTAACAAATAAGTTGGGGCTAAAGTGGTTTCATAAAAGGTAATTGAAGTTCACGCAATCTCACTAATTAGATCCAGGTTTATCTAGTCTAGATAATTGCGTGTGCACGCGTTTCTGAAGCAGCCCTAGAGGTCGATCGTGGATCAAATCGATCCACCATCAAACAGCGTATATTTTTGTGCTGTTTTTATTGCGTTTGTGACATGTTTTTTTTCCCCCGCTCAGTGCAAAAATGACATTTTACAGTTATATTCTCCATCTGTAAATGTTAGAAAGTCATGCAAATGTATCCATTTTGCTGCTATTCTTCATATTGAAAGAGCGCTGCTGCGCGCATGCGCGCCAAATAGGTCCGCAATAATTCTCACTAAAATATACATTTTGCCTATGCGATATTTTATAACACGAGGATTATCTTCTAATTATAATTATTTATCTTTAGGATGTTGGATAAGTTGCAGTGAACTTCTAGCTCATTACACTCATATATTTTATACTTCTAATTAAAAAAAAGAAAGTGAACTCAAGTAGCCTAGCCCAATTCAGGGAAGAATTTTTTTAAGAAACTAAATAGGCCTATATAAAGATACAAAATATAGTTTTGGGTATAGGATCTATGCTACGTAATAAAGATGATGTATACTTATTTAGAATGCTGAGAATTACAGCTTTTAATGCAATAATTTTTTTGAGAAAGCAAGAATCCCCAGTTTTAAATGAGTGGTTAGATTTAGTTTCTAAAGTACATTATGGAGAGGATAACATTAAATTAGGAACAAATGTATACATTTTGAAAAGATATGTGCAACTATATGTGCAACTCTAAAATCAAAGAATATTCCATAAAATAAAGGAATATATATTGGCCTACATGAACTACATTTTTATGTAGCCTTCCCTTTTTTTCTAGTTATTTGTTATTTTATTTATTTACTTATTTATTATTGAATATCACAAAAGAAAAAAAAAAGTAGAAGGAAAAATAAGGAATATTTATTGGGGGAAAATATGATGTCTTTAAAGGAACTGTCCATTTTTATAATTGTGTTAAATGTGTTTGAATTGAAAGACATAATAAAGTACATTATATATATATATATATATATATATATATATATATATATATATATATATATATATATATATATATATATATATATATATATATATATATATATATATATATATATATATATAATATATATGCTAAAATATTTGTTAGTTGGACATTATATGTCCCTTATTTAGAATTTTAAACCTACAAGTGTATTTGGGGTAAATCAAATGTAGGCTAATATACTGTCAATTACTAAGCTCAGATTAATCTTACCAGTTAAAATTTATACTGTGCTTTTGTAATTATTTATTTTTTGATTTTGTGATTTTAACTTCTGCTTTAAAAAGATTTTTTTTAAGATTGTGTTCTAATGTTCTTCTAATAATCATAAACACTAAAACAAAAAACAGACAAACTGCCAAATAAATCCAGAGAGAAATGTATTCATAAATCTTTAAAACAATCTAATTAAATCTTGGGCACAAAACATTCAGCCAGTAAAAAAACAAAAACTGTAGTATGTATAGGCCTATTGTTTTATCTATCTATATCTATAAATACAGTACATATATATAAAAATATAGTGTAGAGTGACAGTGTAGAGAAAGAATTCTCTGATAACCGAGGCACTCCTTAATTAAAATGTCTTTATTACAAAAATGACATGCCCTAAACGGACAACTTTAAAACGCCTTATATATGTGTCTATATTGTAGCCTTATATATAAGTTGATTTTCTGTATACTGTGTATTTATTTTTGGACTAATAATGTTAATAAAGTCCAATAATGGTATTAGAGAGTGTCAGTGGTAATATCATTGTGTTCTTGTCGGTCAGTGTTGAGGATCTGTGTTACAACTGAGGCTTAGCCTGACAGTTAGCCTGCACTGGACCAGGCTAGTTTTCCAGCATAAGTTGCCAGGGTAACTGAGTTTGAACTTTTTTAAGTTTGATTTATGAAACCGAATCTACCAAAAATAAGCCTGACTAACCGAAATAAGCCTGGCTTATACTCTAATCTTGGTTTATGGAACAGCCCCCAGGACTTCAAATGTATCAGCAGATAGCATTTAGATGAACCATGCGGTTTCCCTCTACCAAACTGAACTGACTTCTTCATTGTTTACCAGGCTTATATCTAGCAGCCCTCACTCACTAGTGCCCCCAAGCGTATATTAGTGGTACTACCACTTGACCAGGTAATTTTCCAGGCAATAGTCAGAAAATACACTATAAAAAACTCAGGTAACATTTAAACTGTTACAAGTCATAAATTTGGAAGGAAAGCTACTCATGAACGAATACTAAAAACTAATAAACTTAATATGATGCATATTTGTTAGTCATACATAAATTAAACATCTCAGTTTACAACTGTAACCATGGTTCCCTGGAAACGGGAATGAGACACTGCGTCATGGTGTTGACGCTATGGAAATGCTCCTTGTGAGACAGTGTCTGAAGCACTTGTGCTACACACCACACGTCTTGATTGGCTACCGCAGTTAGGTGACATTACAGGTGTGCCGTCAGGGTATATAAGGGCGCCTAGAAAGAAATTCATCAACTACATTTGTCTGAAGGAAGACACAAATGCAACAAGTATGGCAACAATATGCAGTGTTTCATTCCCCTTCTCATGAAACATAGTTACAGACGGAGCCTGAGATGCATTCTTTTGAAGCAGAACTCAACACTGCATCATGGAGTTTATGGGACCAAAATACCCACTACACCACACTGACCAAATGCCTGCTCCTGTGAAATTACTCCGCAAGCTAAGCTGTAGCCAAAGCATTGCCATACAGTGCACCCACTGACCAAGACATAAATAGCCTGATGTGGCACCTGCAGCTCAATAACACCCATATTGCCTGATCTGTGACTGACCCGGGGGTTGAACTGCTTAGGTAGATCGCAGACTCTTTGCATCTGCCAACCAATAAGGAGGGCCAGATATGAGTGCTGCCACCCAGAGCCTTGGCCATAACCTCGAAGGGGGCACCCTTTTTTCAAAGTAGCAAGTATTCAGCATCTGGTCCTAAGGACCGAGGGATACCCCAGGAGGGAACCCTGTTCCCTCAACTGCCTGCTCTACATATGGCAACATTATCCAGGAGACCTGGCGATAGAGCATCGGGGTGAAGCTTCACATCAGCTCCACATCATCTTGCTCTCTATAACCGATCTTCACGTGGCATAACTGCACGACCACTTCTGAGGACTGAAAATCTCAGCTGCCGGAGCTTTGGGGAAGTGCTCCATCCAGTAGCAGGGATCCCAGGAATATAGCATACAATCAACCAACATACAATCGCCCGACTATTACCTCCAGTATGAACATGAGGGGGTACTATGAGAGCGGAGCACCATACCTTTTTCATACTACCCTCTACCAAGTAGCTCTTGTTGGCTGAAGGTTGCCCATTCCTAAAGTTCCAGTGAACGGCAGAGAGTGAGTCGCTAGTTGCGATTAAGTCCACTTATAGACATAAAGAGGCATGGGACGTAAGCACCGGAATTGTCCATCTTTCCTCCTTTTGTCCATATGAAATATGAAGGATACTGAAACTGCCTCTATACCCAGTTCACTGAAGGACACTAAACGAAAAAGTGGGAAGTGATAGAGTTGTATGCCTAATCTCTTTATCTAGGTTTGCTATTCACATTCACTTGCACATTGCACTAGGAAGGACGGCAGGTAGAGTAGTGGGACGCAACTGTGTTAGAGCCCAACTCTACACCTGCAACACCTAATACATTGTGGAGCATGTCCATATTGTAAATCTAATGCAAGCTTCTGGAGATAAATAAGGGAGTGATTGTAAGATCACTCTACCTCCTCTACAACAGTCTAGCTTTACTGCTAAAAAGACATACAGATGTTCCATAGTATTCAAGGGCTCGACAGAAAAAGGGACGGGACGCTGAAAACGAAAAACCCTCTACCCTATCTGTGTGATGTACTTCCTCTTTAATAAAAGGGAACACACTCTATAGATAGAAAAGTGGGTCACCAATGGAAACACACCAACTTTGCTTGAAAAGTGTGATTACAAGAGAAGCAATAATGAGCTGAAAAAAGTGAGGCAATGTGCAGGCACTTATTTAACATAAGCAACTGTGCTTCCCTGGCTCAGGGAAAGATGCATATTTCCGGGAAAAAAAGCCAAAAAGAGGAATCTAAGGGATCAGCTTCTTTTTTCTTTTGGCAGAGTTGACCTCCCTCAGATTCTCTTTTGGCTTCTTGCGAGGTTGCCTCCTCAAGCTCTGACTCCTCTGGGACGGAGCACGGGCAGTGACACTCTCCTTCTGACCCTGTCTCCGGCTGTAGGCTCTCATCTGCAGCGGGGGATGGATCTATTAAACTCAGCTGGCTTCTGGACCACTGCCTCAACAGCGGTGCAAAAAAGTAATTGGGGTGTCAAGAAGAAAAGCTCTTTCCTTCTCCTTGAGCCCCCAAAAGGTTAAGCCCTAGGTGCCTCTCCATATGACTACAATGGCAGCAATCGAGCGGCCCACAGAACGAGCCGCCTGCTTGGTTTCCCAGAGGGCAAGATCTGTCACATGACAGAGCTACAGGACTGCGTCATGAAGACCCTTCCACAAGGACGCCGCACTTGGCACAAAATAGCTTGCAAGTGCAAATACGGGGCATCCCTGTATAGCTGTGTTCAGCAAGCCCCTTCACATTTGCATAAATAGTTGTTAGAGGGGCACTCATTACGTCTGCCTAAACTCTCGTCACATCTAGTTCCTAAGAAATAGTCCAGGCTAATAACATTCTCTTTGTCAGTTTGGAAGAGGCCGCAAGGCGGGCTTTCGGGTCTTACATTAAAGCTGAAGAGCTAGCGTGCGATGCCTGAGAAAGGGTTCTACCCATCTCGAGCTCATCTGCTAACTCAAGCTGCGATCCTCACAGGACCCAATCTGCGAGGTGCAGGCTCACTGGGCACAAAACAAAAACTCTTGGAAAGAGCTAGGGAGGAGTAGAGCCACTGTGAAACGGTCACAGTGAGAGCAACCAGTCCCCTCTAGGGCTGATCGAGCATGCTCCGCTCCGAGACACATAACGCAGAGATCATGTGAAACTCCCAGTGTTCAGTACAGTATCTCTGACATGGCGTTATACACTTTCTAAATTCTTTGCTAGACATTTTCTTTTTTACTCCTAGCCACAAACACACAAAAATAGCACACACACCTGTGCACAAACGGCTTCCTGTAGACATAGAAACTGGCAGCCAAGCAAGATTAGAGTGTTGCACACAAGTTTCAGACACCGACTCACGTGGTCTGATGCTCCATGATGCAGTTGAGTTCCACTTTGAAAGGGAACAGTTGGTAATATTACTATAACAAAATATTACCAAAACAAAATAAAAAATTAAAATCTTATCAGTGTTTTACTCATTTATATATGACTGACAAAAATGAATCACATTAAGTTTTTCTGTTTACTGCAGGTTGTGTAATTCAAATACATAAATATAGACCTAAATATATGTGTAAGTTAGTATTTCACAGTTTGAATGTTTTCTTTGGACAATGTCTGTAAAGATTAAGGAGTAAATAACATATATTTTTTTTAAACATTCCTGTCTAAATAGTAATTTATAATAATAATCTTCAGTATCATTACCTCATATAATGATATTATAATTTACTCCTGCTTGGAAGAATCAGTAACCAAATGGGATTTTTCAATCTTTTCTTCTTCTTTATTTTCTTTATTTATTTATTTATTTTGGTTCATATATATATTGTATTTTTTAGAGAAACAGCCCTTTTCTACACCTACTTTCTGTCTGTCTGCCATAAGAAAGTTGCACAAATAGACTATAACTATTTTGCAACCTTTTTCCTGCCTGTATGACTAAATTGAACCACAGTACTGACCAATTAATGCAACAGTAAAGACTTTTCGATCCACCCGTCACCACCCTTGCAAAAATGTACAACTCTAGATGACTAACTGTGGATTTTGTCAGAAAAGTTGTACTGTATATTAGATATTATATAACGTTTTACATTATTAATATAGCTGTTTTATTGTAAGGGTTATGTTAATTTTAGTTGTCATTACAGTCTTGTATTTCCTTTCAGTTTAGTTCTTGATTAACCTTTCATAAATTCATGAACTATAGTTGCCCTAGTTACTAATTAGTGTCACCTGTGTCTAGTTTTGTTGCTTTTGTTTGTCCCCTGTATATATATAGTCCTGTGTTTCCATTACTCCTCGTTGGTTCTTGCCTTTGTTTCCCATGTGGTTTCACTTGTTTATAATTCCTGTGAATCTCCGGTGAACTTCTGCAAGCTTGGTTTGTTTATGAATGATTATTGAAGTTTATACTTTTTTGTGCGTTTTTGCTTACCACACAGATTGACAGTTATGTTAATTATATAATACATTATGGGACTGAGAGTATATAATTTATGTTTAATGAACAAACGTTTGGTTCACAGACGTAGTTGAAGGTTTCATAGTTCTATGAAGATCCATTGCAATGAACATCACAACATATGACTTTGAATGACTTCTTGAGATGAACAGTGACCTAAATAAAACATGGATTTTTCTCAATGCGCCAGTACCCAGAGGCTAAACCACTTAAGTACTTTGTCAAAGCCATATTGGTCTCACATGTAACAAATGAATTTATATGATTATAAACTTGCTTTAGAAAAAACACAAAAGGCTCATCTTCTGTTTCCCCCCCACCTCTTTTCACCAGAAGATACAACACATTTGACTTGCATTTATTTCACAGATAATAGAGAATCTAAATCTATAGTAAATGTCACTTTCTGCGACCTTTAAAACAAAATCATTGCATGACCTTGGGAAAGTTTAATTCTTAACACTAATAAACTGTTTCATAGTTGTGTCACAGGACAGTTAACATTCAAAACTGGCCTAAACTTGAAGTAGATGGAGCTTAATCAAGCGTGAGATATGAATGAAATTGTTAAGTTCAGTCCAGGGTTCGAGGAGGGGACAAGACCTCATTACAAAGCGCTTGCTGCATAATTTCTTTTCTTAAACTTACGTGCTGCGATTTCAACTGTCTGTCCTCTGATGAACTGCAGCTACATGTCACAACACCTGAATGTTAATTGCTCTGTTGAGATGTCACATAGATTAAAACAATTAGAATATAACTGCATGAGACTCGGGAATAAACAACAGTTCTTCATGTTCAATGGTGCTCGTGCCTTTCAGCTCTGACACATTTTTTGGGAGTTATGTTAGGTTCAAGTCAGATGGAAATTTCCCAAATTCTGAGGCCACTAGTGAAAATGCTTCAATTTACAGTGAAAATGTCCACAATTCATTTGTACTGTATTAAACTCTCTAGAGATATCTTCATTATATAGTCTATTATATATTCTTATTGTACACTCTTGGATTCCAATTTAGCCCAACCTCTGCTCTTCACATTCTATAACTTCTACACTTAACTGTATATATATATGTGTGTGTGTGTGTGTGTGTGTGTGTGTGTGTGTGTGTGTGTGTGTGTGTGTGTGTGTGTGTGTGTGTGTGTGTGTGTGTGTGTGTGTGTGTGTGTGTGTGTGTGTGTGTGTGTGTGTGTGTGTGCATGAGCCCGACTAGGTGCGTTTCCTCAACGCCCCTGTCTGAGAACTTTGCCCAGCAGTTTCCCGCAGCACAGAAGCAGACGGAGGTGATCAAGCACATCCTGACCTGACAACCAGCTGCTGCCTCCACCCAGTCTCCGCCTGCTCGTCACAGAGTGTGACCCCCTGCGGCCGCCTCCGCCCCTGTTCAGCCTAAGCAGCAGCCTCCACCCAGGCAGCAGGTGGACCGCAAGAGGAGTGCACAGCCCGTCCAGGTCCTGCCAATCCAGGCGGCAAGCGTAGGGGCAAGCGGCCCTGAGACGGGCAACCCAGCGATGGAGGAAGTTGCACTTCGGGAGATGGTGTCAGCACATCTCCCTCCCCTGGAGAAGGGTTGGGCGGAGAATCTTTTGTTTCAGTTTTTTTTTGTTTATTTCTGCACCCAAATTTTCAATAAAAGAGCAATTCCATCTCTGGGTCACAAGACGCCGGGGATTGCAGTGAACGACGACGCTTCCATGCCTTGCCACTCCTTTCCCCCTCTTCCATCTCAGCTGGCAACAGTGTGTGGCTCGGGGGCGCCACCAGGCCTTCCCATTCACCCTCTGCCCCACCTTGGAACCAGGTAAGTGTGGCACAACACACTCAGACTCCGCTTTGGGCCGCCTCAGTGCCTCCCGAGCCGAGTTCCTGTGTTCCACCTCGCTGCCCCACCCCGGGTACGTTTGTGGTCCCATTGGTCCAGCTTGTACGGTATCTGGGAGCCTGGCTATCCCTTAGGCGAAGGACGCGATCCAGCAGGTCCCTCCAGCCGATATGAAGACAGGGTTCTATAGCCCCTACTTATTTGTACCCAAGAAAGGCGGTGGGTTACGGCAAATCTTGGACCTGCGAAACTTGAATCGGCCCCGCACAAGCTCCCGTTCAAGATTTTAATGCAGAAACGCATTTTCGAATACATCCATCCCCGAGATTAGTTTGCTAGATTACTAAATGCATGCTCTGCTAGTTAACTGGAGATGTTTTATTTGTATTAAGTACAGCCAGTAATACTGAATGCATCAGTAAATGCGTGAGGTCTATATGGGCCATAAACAGATACTCACGGTGACGCGGTCTACCCATCAATAGATGTTTCTCCGTCCATCAACAGATACTATGATTATATGATCACAATGTATCATACATTGTGCATCTATAATCATAATTGTCCATCAGTTTACTTTGGATAATGTGCTAACAGTTTTTTGCTTTTGTTTTGTTGTGTTTACATCGTCACCATCAGCCTTCAGAAATCATTCTGATATAATTTTTAAAAAAAATCAATGTTGGAAACAGTTGTGCTGCTTAATTTTTTTTAACCTGTGATAGTTTTTTTTAGGATTCTTTGAATGCACTTTTTTTTATAAAAAAAAAACAAAACAAGTTTGGTCCTTTTATGTTTTTTTTTTTTTTTTTTTTTTTTTTTGAAAGGATGTGTTAAGTGATATGAATGACTTTAAGTCTTTATGTTCTTAGGAAAGATTTCTATTTTGAATAAATGCTGTTCTTTTTAACTTTTTATTCATCAGTGAATCATTCTTAGTTCAGGCTGCCTCACAGCACCTTGGGCCATTAGCCATTGGGGGAGTGTCTTTAGTCTTCCCAGGTGTAAATCACATTAATAATCATGACCATTCACACATACCCCGCATACAGCACTGCTGACCCAAAAACTGATGTAAGAAATTCAAATCGTTATATTGATGTTTGTGAAAGAGTGGTCAGAATGATGAAATTGTACAGCCATGACTTCTTGTTTCACAGGAGTTTAAATATGAGGAAACGCAAAGGCCAAATTCTCTTAATCATCCACCGTCACAATGAGTAAAACCAAAGAATATAGTTCTGATGTGCATCAAAAGATTGTTGAGCATTACAAAATATAAAGTGGCTGTTAGAAAATTGCTAAAGAATTGAAAATCCCCATTTTGACCATCAGGGCATTAATTAAAAAGTCCCAATCAACTAAAGATGTTATGAATCTGCCAGGAAGAGGACTTGTGTCTATATTATCTTAATGTACGGCGAGGAGGAAAGTTTGAGTGGTTAAAGACTCTCCAAGGATCACAGATGGAACATTGCAGAGATTAAGTGAGTCTTGGGGTCAGAAAGCCTATAAAAAAATCAATCAACCCCTACGGGAGGCTTTCAAGAAAAATCCTTCTCGCTCCTCCAAAAACAAACTCCAGCATATTCATTTGTCAGACACGACTGGAACTTCAAACGGCACATGGTTCTGTGGTCAGATGAAACAATAAACAATAGCTTTTTGGCAGCAAACACGCTAGATTGGTTTGGTGCACACAAGGATAAAAAGTACCCCATGTGTACAATTGGATCTTTAATGTTGTGGGCATAGTTTTTTGCTGGAGGTCCTGGACTTCTTGTTCAGACACATGGCATCATGGATTCTATCAAATATCAACAGAAATAAAAATAAAAAAACCTGACGCCTTCTGCTAGAAATCTTATAATGTGCCGTGGTTGGATCTTCCGTTAGGACAACTATCCAAAACAAACATCAAAATCAACACAAAAATGTGTTACGGAGCACAAAATGAAGCTTCTGCCATGACCGTCCTAGTTCGCTTCTGCCATGACCGCCCCAGTTCCCTGACCTGATGAGTTGAGTGAACTGAAGAGAAGAAGCCCCAACATGGATCTGGGAATCTGCAGGATCTGGAGAGACTCTGTATGCAGGAATGGTAATTTCTTTTTTTTCTCAGTCATGACTCTCATTGTAAAACCTTACTGTAAAACATTTCTTTTTTCTAAATCAGTGTAAAGGTAGTACAAAAAAATGGTGCCATAAATGTATAAATACTTTATAATAAATAATTCATTCTTGGTTTCATACAGTTCCCCTTGCATTAAATATCCTACAAGCATTGATACAAGTACTATGATCCTGCACATATCAAATGTGCTTTTTGTAATTGGGTCAAGGACTCTTCCCTCATAGAGTCGCCCCACAGGAAGTGTGTGAGAACTCAAAGAATTGATTCTGTGTTCAGAAGCCGGCCTTTATTCAAGCGTAAGGGCCAAAGGACACTAGACAAAGGCATGCCATAACCTAACCTTCCATCCGAATGCTCTCGGCTTTCAGGGATTTAAGTGGATGGGAGATTTTAAGGGCATTATATCAAAATGTACTCAAACACAAAGCCTCTGTCATTGCCGTACATAATATGCTTCACTGCTCAATGATAAATTGTTGAAAGTCTTGGTGCCTTTCCATGCCTTATGGGAATGAGTTTTAATGTGGCATCATGTGGTCATGTAGAGTTGGCTAGTAACAGACAAACCAATCATACATGTCTATCTCATTAAGTATCCATACACTTTGTTGCATTTAGTCTCTATCTGAAAGAAGAGGTTAGAAATGTTCAACAGCGACATAAAATGGAGTAACATTAACTGGAGTGATAAAGAGACACCTATTATTGTGTGCTGTATTTCAGAAGGTTCAATACAGCCAGGTAATTTATGTGGTGACATTTCCCCAAGCATTTATTAAAACAGGTTGCATACTGGTCGCATGCATTTCTAAATGTTGTTAACCTCATAAATATGCAAATGCAAGTGTTAACCCAAATCTTGAATCCTGAGATAGGATTAATTACTAACCCATAATAAAAATATGAACAGTGTGAAACCTGAAACAAGATACTGTTTTCCCAGGTTTTAGTATGACTGTGTTAAGCAAGAATGGTCTGTGTGAAGATGTAATGCGGCAGAAATCCTGGTTAAAAAATGCTGCAGCTTTTCGTTTATATCTTTCACCTTTAAATGAGTGTCCTCAAACTCCCCTACCAATGGCAAAATCGCTATAACACATGGACTAAATTATTAATCTTTATAAAATGGCATAAGAATTGTATAACATTTTTATTAAATTGCAATGTGATAAAAACAGATCGGTTCACAACATGTTGGTTTAAAAACCCTGTCACTAGACTGATGAAATAATGGAGAGGCGAAAAAGCAAACAACTCATAATGTTGCGCCCTGAGCATGTATGGTTGCCATTTCAACCGGCACACTTGTCTTGTGATGTGACTGCTTATTGAGAGTGACAATGACAGTGGGCTGAAGTCTAAAGTATCCAGGCACATCTTTAATGCTTAGATCTGATGTAATATTTCAAAACATGACTGCATATTGCATGGTTAATTTTTGTGGAAGAACAATGACAATCTACTTCTAAGTAAGGGAATTTGGATGAAATAGTCTGGAACTGAAAACAAGGCTTTGCCGGCATCAAACGTTTGGTAATATATGTATGGATCACATCCGTCAGGTGGCCCTCAGGTGCCCCCCCCCCCCCCCCCGCCCCAAAAAAAAGAAGATATATTTATATAAATTTTAAATGACTTTAATTTTCCCATATTACCTTTGATATCCTAAAATTTGGGCATTATTGGGGAAACTGTGACTAGTTGTAACATGGGGGAGCTGTTAGGTATCTATATCTTAGTTATGATGAGATTTTGAGTTAAAAGTCTGTGTGTTTTCGCTATTAGTAAATTTGTATGTTTCTATGTTGTTGTTTTTTGCAGTGATGCCAAAGAAGAACCTTTTAGTGAACTGATCTCAAAAGAACCATTTTTTCTAAGTGTAACGAACTTATATATATAATCTAAAGAAACATTTTCCAGTATAAATAATCTTTTATGGAATGGAAAATCCCAATGGATGTTAAATGTTATTCGTGGAACCATGATTGCCAATATCCAGACAACAACATAGCATCTGAAACATGCGGATTCAACGCGTACCATATGTGGGCTGCTGTCTGGGTAAACAGGTTAAATGCACTGTTAGCCCTTGCTGTAAAAAAAGTGACAGTATCATACCATTTTCCATTAAAACAGTAATATACCGTAGAAAACAATGCATTCTGGGTTATATTTGCATTTTCGAGAAAGTAGCCTACAGGAATATACTGTGAGTTAGCAGACACCCAGAGGCTGTGTTCCAAATCACACACTATACATTATACTACACACACCCTCATTCACTATTCCTTACATTAGCTCACTAATATAGTCCACTTGAATGAGTGAATGAAAAGAAGAGAGTGAATTGAGACACTGATGAACACCTGATAAGCAGAATCACTGAAGGACAGAGAAACAAGAACTGAAAAAGAGAAACACAAGATCTACAACTGACTTCCAGCAACACTGAGTGTGAAACCAGTTTACAAACCAGTTTACGATTATTTCTGTCATACATGTACAAAAGTTATTGCTGAGAATTAACTGAGATTTAGACAATAATAAAGTTTGTTGTCACCATAATGGAGATCAGTATTTGCTTTAGTTGGTCTCTTGACGCTTGACGTCTTACTATTTGTCTCACTCTGACTGCTATAACAGTGAGTTTATAAAACACGTCTGTTGTGGCAAGATAAAGCTAAGAGGAAGTTTATTAGGTGATTTTTGGCTTTTGTTATGTCACAATCATCCTTGACATGTCTGATTTTCAGATATTTCCTGTTTATATTTTTTTGAGTTTATAAATATTTCATATTTAACATATATCTCTGAAACATGAAATCAATATTTCTGTAATTAGGTCTTCTGAAGAATATAGTATCCATATATTGTATTAAAAATATTTCCCGCCTGTTTAACTCAGACACACACAGACATCAACAATCAGCATATGAATCTCAACAATGGTGACAATCAAAAGTTTCATGTCGCAATGCATGCTGGGTTCCAGGATAGTATAAAACTCCCAGCATGCACTGCTGCATGAATAAATAAATAAAATATTGCCACCATTGTTGAGATTCATGTGCTAAATTGTGATATCTCTGTTTTTCTGAAAGATAGTGCAGCTTTTTTATTTTTTGGTTAATACATGATTTGTTAAAAAAATTAGTCATTGTAATTTATTGCTGTGGTTTCACTGTGGTGCTAATGTAACACTTTTGAATTCTTAACGAGTGAAAATGAATTAGATTAGTGAATGAACAGGCAATATGATGATTTTTGTCATCATAATCATTATAACCGCAGTCATTCATAAACTGTGTGCACAAGTGTGCCTTGCAAAAAACACAGTTCAAGCAGCAATAAAAACAGTAAAGTTATAGCATCAGCATCCCAACTAAAGCAAGCACTGATCTCTATAATGGTAACTTCAAACCAAACATTTTAACAACTTCTGTAGATGTATGACAGAAATAAAGTCATACTGTTTAATAATAAGTGTAATAATGTGTAATGGCTTAAAGTCAGTTGTAGTTCTTGTGTTTCTCTATTTTCTGTTCTTGTGTTCCTCTTTCCTTCAGTGATTCTGCTTGTTAACAGCAGGTGTTCATCACTAATGCTCAACAATCACTCACATATTCCCTTAATTATCTCACTGCAACACTGTCAATGTTACTTTTACTCTTTGTAGTGTGGATTTTCCTGTGGGGTTTAAAGGGTTAACAGTGTAAGATAAAAAGACACACCCACAAAATGTATTTTAACAGCAATAAACTGTAAGTTATAAAACAGGTTTATACTGGCAACACTGTTGCCAGTAGTTTACTGTAAGATGTAGTTTTTTTGGTCACCATTGTGTTGAAGAGTAGAGCCTGTGCTTCAGTCCAGGAGAAGATCTACAAACATTGATGATACGCTGCATGTTGCTTTATTTAACAGACAGTGACTGTGTAGTTGCTGGTCCAGTGGAAATCTCTTTAATTAAAAAATGTTTTTTGTGGTTTCAAATGAAATAAGTTCACACTCACAGTAATACTTTGCTCACATTTTTAATGTATTATAAATGTTAGTTAATACACTTAAATTATCGTTGGTCAATTTAAGACGGTCGGTCTCTGCAACTGAAATTAGTTAACTAGAGTTTTAGTGCATTTTTACAGTAACATACTGTAGATTACAGTAAATAACTGTACAATTAACAGTAAATTGCTGGCAACAGTGTTGCCAGTATTTTACTGTAAAAAAAACCCGGTAAGGGCTAACAGTGTGGTTAATTTTTAAGGGTGTATATCATATATTTAAAACAAAGTCATTCGTCTTATACCATGAACTAAGGAACTGCATTTTTCCCCCCTTTTTTATATTCTATAAAAATAGGAAAACAAATCGGTCTTTGAAACATATCTTACAATGTGTTTTTATAACTTGACATGACTTGTCACACACAAGTTCTAAATATTAATCTCCCCCAAAACTGTAGTAACTGAAGATTATGTAAGTTTTCAGTATGTAAGTCGTCTCAATACCTCTCTATCCAGAGCCATCACTTGAAATCACATGACTCGGAACAACATTTTTAGGATGGGCTCTATAGCCACACGCTCAGCAGCAAAAGATGCATTTAGGTCCCTTTATATCTCAGGACCGGGACAATGTTCCCAGTTTGCCCTGTTGGCGAGCAAACGCACAAGTCCTTACAGCTGCCCAAAACTCTTGGCCCTTACAACATATCCTTAAACAAACTTCTGCATATCCCCATTACATTTCCACATTTGGGTGGAGGATACAGTGATGTTTCTGGAACATTCAGATAAGGATTCTAATTTTGCAAACCAGTGCACTTTGTGTTGGCCACTAATGGCTAATGGAGTAAATAATTACAGAAGCAGGCTGCGATAAATCTGATTAGGCTTCTTCTCAGAGCGTAAGGAAGCTATGGGAAGACTGTTTATCTGTAATTATTTAGACTGCAGCGTAATGGTAATCCATGAGTCTTTTTGGGGAAAGTAGTGAAATATGTCTAAAGCATTAGATTATCACTGTGAAAAAAAAATGGTAATAATTGTGATTTAGATTAATCATCATGACCTTTGCCCTTAATAGATAGCATTGCGGAAGTCATATTATAACAGGTAGAGTTTGAATATTTGTCACAGCAGGAATTGCAAATGCAAGGTTTAAGAAATGTAAATGTACAGTAATTTGCAGTTTTTCTATAGCATATGATATGCAAATCATAATTCATGCATATTTTTCTTCTCCTGGAGTTTAATGTGAGTTTCTATTTTAGTTTCCAAAGGGTCAATGACGCAAACATCTGTAATGACTCATGCACATTCATACAAATTCGTTTAATTTGAAAATCCAATATATAGACAGTTCTCCTTCACCATTAAAGGGGTGGTTTGGAATTTTGGACATCGGGCCTCATTTCCAAGTGAGCCTTAGTGTTATTTATCAGTAGAGACATTTTTTTTTTAAATTCATCCAGTCCTCCCAGTTGTGTAGATGGCCGGTGCTAGGCTAGCGCGAATCAATGGGACCAGCTTTAGCATGCCATAAAACAGTTTTACCCACTCCACAGTACACAAAAAGCAAATCAATTATAACGCCAGACTATCGATGTAAGTGTCCGTTGAGAGAATAATGTCAGAAATCAAACTATCCTTTTCATCTTAATGATTGCATTACATTTACAGGAACTAGTTTCTCAGCAGCGGCGGAATTATACTTCGCTCTGGTTAGTAGTAACGTTACTGCGTCAAAAAGTAAACAGAACCGAAGCACACGACAGTCGGGAGGTCTAGCTAGCTTAGTAATAATTGATGAGGTAAACAAAGGCAACACGGTGATTCGGTGTGCATTTCACAATTGCAAAATCAAACCTAATAAATGTTCATCGCGAAGTTTTCACAAATTTCATTTTGAAGATCCAGAAAGGATTCAACTTTGGATTATTTCTTCGGGCTTGGACAAGGAGACACCGACAGAGACTCTAAATTTGGACTCTAAAAAGGGATGTGCAGTGACCATTTTAGACCAGACGACTTTAAAGAACGGTCACAGGTTTATGACAAGGCATGCAGTTCCAGCCGTCTTTCCAGATGCACCAACAGCTACAGATGTACAGGTAATAACTTTTGTTAGGCTACTCTAGCTAGCTAATGAAGCTAGCCCTTTCATAACTGATAGATCGACACTGACAACTAGTGCTCCGTTATGCACATTGGTCTGTCTCGGGAGGCGCTGTGCCCGGAAACATTTACATTTTGGAAACTAGTGTCTAGCTCCAGTTCTGTTAGCTATCTGTGTGATAACTAAGTTCCACTACTTGCAGCAAAAACACTCGTCTTCCGTCGGCATTTGTATACATTTTCTGCACTGGCACCACCAGTCTCCCGATGTTCTGTCCCAGTTCTCTACGGCATCTCCACTGGCTGCTGTCTCTACAGACATTCTTTCTCTTTCTGCCCTTTTAGCATCCATCTCGTGTAATTCTTCATCTGTGTATTCTGGCTCATACATATATGGTTCGTTGAATAACTCACATTCTTCGTCTTCAAAGTCCGAAACAATGGTATTGCTTTCAAACGTTGCCATAGTCCTCTGTCTTGCTATTACATATATCATAAATTATACTCGGTGTCTGTAGTGATGAGTGTCAGCGGCAGGTAAATACACTTGCGTGATTGTCGTGTGGACCGACTCTCGCGGTTGCCTAGGTAACATATCACTCCGCCGCTGCTGTAGACTTGTGCTAATAAATATAGGTAAAACAATATAACTATTGCAATGTGATGAAAAAGATAGTTTGATTTCTAACATTATTCTCTCAACAGACACTTACATCGATAGTCTGGTGTTATGATTTGCTTTTAGTGTACTGTGGAGTGGGTAAAACTGTTTTAATGGCATGCTAAAGCTGGTCCCATTGATTCGCGCTAGCCTAGCACCGGCCAACTAGCAACTGGGACGACTGGGTGAATTTTTTTAAAAAAATGTCTCTACTGATAGATAACACTAAGGCTCACTTGGAAATGAGGCCCGATGTCCAAAATTCCGAACCACCCCTTTAAACTTTTGTAAATGCTTTAACACTCTATTTTTTAAAGCCTACTACAACTTAGCTGTACGCAGAGGATGTGTTCTTAAGTTTAAAATCAGCTAGATGGATTACAACGGGATAGAATTCAAACCAGGACTCTTGGCTGGGAACTTTTAGAAGCTTGAAACGTCAACTTAAAAAAGCAAAACTTATGGTGCAAGACACTAAAAAATTGCAAGACACAATGGTAAAAGATGTCTGTCTAATGCATTTTAACATAGATTAACAATTATAGATGTCCTTGGACTGATATTATGTGCATACAATTTGCAAATTGTATACAGGTCCTTATGCACTATTCTAGGTTACCTTGTGGTTTAAATAGTGTGATTAGTGCGTTTCAGTTCACTCTGAAAATTATAACAATATAGGAATGTGCTTCAAATACACAGCTGATGCACTTATTTAACCGTCACAGGTTTAAGCAAGTAACAGCAGGAGAAAGGGGTATCAGGATGCTACATTTGGGACACAACTATTGCCGATTTATTTATTTATGCATGATTTATCCCTTCCGACATTCACAGAAAAAATTGCATCCAGGGCATTGGTCGGTTCCGATGTTCGGCCCAGATCATCTGGTAATGTGACTCATATGAGGCATTTACAGATCTTAAAGGAGTAGTTCACTTTTAAAAAAAACTTTTGCTGATAATTTACTCACCCCCATGTCATCCAAGATGTCCACGTCTTTCTTTCTTCAGTCGAAAAGAAATTAAGGTTTTTGATGAAAACATTCCAGGATTTTCTCCATATAATGGACTTCATTGGGAGCCAAACGGTTCAAGGTCCAAAAGACAGTTTCAGTGCAGCTTCAAAGGGCTTTAAACGACTCCAGACGATGAACAAGGGTCTTATCTAGGACCCTTCGAGTCATGACTCGAAAAAAGATTTGTTAATTTTGATGAACGAGTTCGAACAGGACAGTCACGAACGATGGTTTCGCTAGATAAGACCCTTATTCATCGTCTGATATCGTTTAAAGCCATTTGAAGCTGCACTGAAACTGTCTTTTGGACCTTGAACCGTCCAAGTTTTGGTTTTTCGACTGAAGAAAGAAAGACGTGGACATCTTGGATGACATGGGGGTGATTAAATTATCAGCAAAAGTTTTTTTGAAAGTGAACTACTCCTTTAAACCTCCTGATCTGATCTCAGACACATCAGTGCCGCCCTGACAATATCAAATATATTCCCATATTTAGGAATTTAAATCGGGATGATCCACAATAACCAATGAGAGGCAAGTATACAAGTAGACTACCATTATAATGTCTCCACATATAATGTCTACAGCAAGTTGCCGCGGCATGTATCATTTTGTTTACATCCGCTTCCCCGAAAGATCACGTGAGATGCTAAATCTGGCATTACAATCTTAAAAATATATTGTAGTGTGTGATGAGCCACGGTATTCCAATCTTGTAGTGTGTGCAGGTTTGAGACGTTTTTAAGACGTTTGTTGTCAGATGTTAAATAGACATTTAGAAAACATCTTTAAAGGGATAGTTCATCCAACAATGAAAACTTTCTATTAATTTACTCACCCTCAGGCGAGTAAGCGTCTTTATATTCCGTGTCTTTGTATTCCGCACTTTCCTTGTCATACAGTGCTTTGTGTTGCGAGACGAAGTGAATCAACATTCTTGATTTTGCCGTCCGCTTGTGATTTGGCTCTGAATTGCCAAAACACCTCTCAAAATGCTTGCTACGCAAATGAAAAAAGCAGAAAATCAAACCTGATCTGAATTTTTTTGTGACGGACGCAAGTTAGGCAGTGTGTAAACGTGATTGACAAAATGTGAGGTCGTATTATTTTTTAACGTGCAAAAAGTTCTGACGAGAATTTCGGACTCAGTGTGCAAGGACCTCAAGATGTTTATCAGTGGACCTTTGTGAGATCTACATAAGAAGATCACTGGGTTTTGGATGAGAGCCTGGATCTCTTATCACTGTAAAAGTAAAATCTCAGTGACAAGTAGGGGCAATTGGGAGGAAAGTGTAACAAAAGGACAAAGCGAATGAGAAGAGAGAATATGGGCAGAGAGAGAAACAGGAGATAAAGAAAAGGGCAGATAAGAGCTCTCCCAACCCTTGCACAAACCTGAAGGCACCTCAACCTTTTCTCTCCGGTGTGTGAGAAATTGTAGCTCCTGTCTCTCGTCTCTCTCGATGCCACTGCGTTGGTTGCAGGGACTTGTGGGTGAAGAGGGCAGAATGCAATTTAGCATTGGAGTAGGCTCAAAAGAGTTGCTTCCGCCCGCGGACTCTCAGTAAGTGCATCAGTCCGAGTACCTGCTGGTAAACTGACATGGGAGAGAGTCACAGAGAATCAGTCCTAACTCTCCTACTTCAGCCGCCTCAGGGTCATCAGGGACAGAAAGACAGGTAGTGGATACCAATGTCTTGTGTCCTTCACAGTGTAGCCTTCAGTCATGCAAAAATAGACAGAGGAATGTTAAAATTATGTAACCTTGAAACTGCAAAACATCTCTTTGGAACAGATTATTCTGGGAGTAAACTGCATTTGGTTAAAACCAAGTTTTAAGATTGCTGGCTTTTTAAAATAGATGCACTTTAGTATGCCGTAAAGTTATTCAACTGAGGCTGTTTTTACCATTTTAAAGACCGTATAAAAGTCTCACTTGTACTCTCTCATGCATATGTGTTCACAAACATCAGTAGTATGCACATACTCCTACACAATCCATACTATTTTCTAGTCTTTCTCCAGATCTAAAGGCAGTTTTACCGTATGAATAACCATATGCATAGATACAGCAATGTATGTCAAAGCTTCCCTTGTGAAAAGGTACACATTAGCATACTTTTTCTTTTCTGTTCTTTGTAGTGCCTCTGAAGTTGAATACCTTATTTGCAAAGGCACTAATAATGACTTTAAGAATAATTATTAATTCTAGCAACCAATAATAAAAGTAATACTTTTATTAGACCTCTTAACCAAGTAAAAGGATAAAGAAAAATTTTATTTTATTTCTTTATCTATCTATCTATCATCTATCTATCTATCTATCTATCTATCTATCTATCTATCTATCTATCTATCTATCTATCTATCCATCCATCCATCCATCCATCCATCCATCCATCCATCCATCCATCCATCCATCCATCCATCTATCTATCTATCTATTATCTATCGCGAGCAGGACGAGGCCGAGGGCTGTGAGAGAGTGGCGTGATTACTGATGAGCGCCACCTGTGTGTCATGATTCTGCCCTAGTGTCCTTGATTCTCTTTAGTCTTGAGGCAGGATCATGGCAGACCCGTGTTTTGTGTGCAAGCACATGGCCTTGTGTTTGGGCCACGTGCTTGTGTTGTCTCGTCTCTTAACCCCGCCCCCTTGTTATCCTCGTTTTGTCATTATTGCTTTACCTGTGTCACCTGTTATGTTATCATTAGTCTCCCTACTTAATCCCCTTGTGTTTGCTGTCTTGTGTCGGTTCATTGTTAATCATACCTGTGAGTATCTTGTGGAAAGTCTTGTCATTGTGAGTAATTATTAGAAGTATTGTTTGTTTATTGTGCAGTCATAGTTTAGTCTTGTCAGCCTTGTTCCATCCGTGTTTTGCCCCCTCGAGGGTTTTGTTTTCCTGTTTTTGTACCAATAAACCTTGTGTTAATTGTACACGGTCTGCATTTGGGTTCATCTCCTTGCATCATCATAACACTGTGTGACACACCGGTCTCGTATCTCTCACGGAAACATAAAAGGAGGAGCAATGACAGTGGAGATCGAGAGAGGCCAGGCCGGGACTTGTGTTGTGTTTGTTTTTTTTTGTACGTTACACTCTATCTATCTATTGCAATACAGTAGTGAGTTTTGAATCCAATTTGACTCAGTCAAAAAAAAAATATTTTGTCATTACTTGACCTCAAGTTGTTTCAAACCTGTATGAATTTCTTTGTTCTGTAGTATTTTTTCCTACTGTGGAAGTTGTAGATTTTTCCCTAAGCCTAAACCTTACCTACCATAACTTATACTTCATTGCGTCTATTCATTGACAATAGCTGAGTTCACAGCTACTCTCCAGTCGACTTGTTTTCTCGCTGCGCAGCTTTAATGACAGACAGACTTGAATTATCATCCTTTTATTTTGATACAAGAGTGAAACAAACCCAAATACATATTGTGCACAAGTTTTATTAACTAAATCGCAAACATAACTAATCTAAACACACATACATACATGCATAGGTAAAATGGTGAATGACAGATTGAAACAACCAGAAGCACTAAATGGAACTATGGAAAAGATCCATGTAACTATGAAAAGAACCATCAGCTTATCATTTTCAGAGCACCTCATTAAATGTATACTTGCATGGCATTTGCAGTGGAAACATTTTGTGAAGTTCCTGAAGAAGGATTTTGATGGTTCCATGAGTCTTAATCGATTTATTCGGCGTTGAATGAAGAAAAGTTGATGAACTTGAGTGGTTTGTTTGACTCTGTTCTGGTTGAAGGTTTTCTCTCTCTCCATGAGCACATGCAGATGCACATGCAAAATTTCGATCTTCAAAGTACCAATTTATAGAGACCAAACATGGTATAAGTGAGGTTACATTGGCCGTTGGTTCTATCATAAAATACACAGTATCAAAAAAATAATCGAATTAAAAGACACTACACAAGACAGTAAATCATTCACACAATGTTCTGGGATGCACGTTCATTTATATATCAGTTTGTCTATAAATGAATGCAGGAAAGTCTGTTTTAAGGTCTGTTTCTGTCTTCCTTATGACCTCTGCCTTATCACATGACAACATTTTTCAGAGCAATAAAATCATCTTATCTGATGGTCGCCCTGGCGACTGAGGCCTTTTCTGCACTCTTGCCTCTTTTGGGGGAATATTTCATTCCCAAGGTTGGGCTTTAAAGCTTATTTGTTAAGTGTAACAAATAGTTATGTGTCTGATTGTCTCAGTTGTTACAACTGTCTGGTTCATTCAATTCATTCTGCACGACACTTACATCTGTTGTTCACTTGTTATTGCGGTGCATTATCAGATTGATTGAGTGCATTCGATAATGTCCACTATGGTTGTGGCTGTCCCCTCAAATAAAGCCCTATTTAAGGGTTTAGGGGCGATTTCGGACAGAGCAAATGAGAAACCATGGAAACAAAACACTAACAATGGAAACCTAACTGACACCCACCCAAAACAGACATTATACAAGGTTACCTATTATACGTGGACTAAAAAACTATGTAATACATATTTTCCCCTTGTTGCTAAGTTTTTTTTTTTTTTTTTGGTGTTTGTTCTACATCTTTTTACAGGTGGATCCATCCTTATTTGAGTGAGTTTGTTATTGTGCAATCATCATTCTCTGATTTCCAGTCCTTTAACGGCCGGTTCTTGGCCACAGTAAACTAAATAAAGTAGATAGACTCTTTACTGATAGTCAAAAGTATAACTACACTGTTAGCCCTTACCGGGTTTTTTTACAGTAAAATACTGGCAACACTGTTGCCAGCAATTTACCGTTAATTGTACAGTTATTTACTGTAATCTACAGTATGTTACTGTAAAAATGCACTAAAACTCAAGTTAACTAATTTCACTTGCAGAAACCGACTGTCTTAAATTGACCAACTATAATTTAAATGTATTAACTAACATTTAAATACATTAAAAATGTGAGCAAAGTATTACTGTGAACTTATTTCATTTGAAACCACAGAAAATCGTTTTTTATTAAAGAGATTTCCACTGGACCAGCAACTACACAGTCACTGTCTTTTAAATAAAGCAGCATGCAGCATATCATCAACATTTGTAGATCTTCTCCTGGACTGAAGCACAGGCTCTACTCTTCAGCACAACGGTGACCAAAAAAACTACATTTTACAGTAAACTACTGGCAACAGTGTTGCCAGTATAAACCTGTTTTATAACTTACAGTTTATTGCTGTTAAAATACATTTTGTGGGTGTGTCTTTTTATCTTACACTGTTAACCCTTTCAACCCCACACTACAAAGAGTAAAAGTAACATTGACAGTGTTGCAGTGAGATAATTAAGTGATTATGTAAGTGATTGTTGAGCATTAGTGATGAACACCTGCTGTTATCAAGCAGAATCACTGAAGGAAAGAGGAACAAGAAGAACAGAAAATAGAGAAACACAAGATCTACAACTGACTTCAAGCCATTACACATTATTACACTTATTATTAACCAGTATGGCTTTATTTCTGTCATACATCTACTGAAGTTGTTAAAATGTTTGGTTGTTACCATTATAGGGATCAGTGCTTGCTTTAGTTGGGATGCTGATGCTAAACTTTTAGTGTTTCTTTTGCTGCTTGAACTGTGCTTTTTGTAAGTCACAGTTCTGCGCACACACACAGTTTATGAATGATTGCGGTTATAATGATTATGATGACAAAAATCATCATATTGCCTGTTTATTCACTAATCTAATTCATTCTTAGAGTGTTACATTACCACCACTGTGAAACCACAGCAATAAATTACAATGACTCATTTTTTTTAACAAATCATGTATTAACCAAAAAAAAAAAAAACAAGCTACACTGTTTTACAGAAACACAGATATATCACAATTTAGCACATGAATCTCAACAATGGTGGCAATATTTTTTTATTTATTCATGCAGCAGTGCATGCTGGGAGTTTTATACTATCCTGCAACCCAGCATGTATTGCGACTTGAAACTTTTGATTGTCACCATTGTTGAGATTCATACGCTGAATGTTGATGTCTGTGTGTCTGAGTGAAGCAGGAGTGAAATATTTTTAATACAATATATGGTTACAATATTCTTCAGAAGACCTCATTACAGAAATAATGATTTCATGTTTCACAGATATATATATATATATGTGTTAAATATTAAATTCTCATAAACTCAAAAAAATACATACAAGAAATATCTGAAAATCAGACATGTCCAGGATGATTGTGACATCACAAAAGACCTTATAAACTTTCTCTTAACTTTTTCTTGCCATAACAGATGTGTTTTTATAAACTCACTGTTACAGCAGTCAGAGAGAGATGAATGGTTAAAAGGCAAGTGTCAAGAGACCAACTAAAGCAAATACTGATCTCCATTATGGTGACAGCAAACTTTATTATTAACTAAATCTCTGTTAATTCTCAACAATAACTTTTGTACATGTATGAAAGAAATAATCGTAAACTGGTTTGTAAACTGTTTCACACTCAGTGTTGCTGGAAGTCAGTTGTAGATCTTGTGTTTCTCTTTTTTCAGTTCTTGTTTCTCTGTCCTTCAGTGATTCTGCTTATCAGGTGTTCATCAGTGTCTCAATTCACTTTCTTCTTTTCATTCACTCATTCAAGTGGACTAATGTAGGGAATAGTTAATGAAGGTATAGTGTGTGATTTGGAACACAGCCTCTGGGTGTCTTATAACTCACAGTATAGTCCTGTAGGCTAGTATCTCGAAAATGCAAATATAACCCAGAATGCATTGTTTTCTACGGTATATTACTGTTTTAATGGAAAATGGTATGATACTGTCACTTTTTTTACAGCAAGGGCTAACAGTGTAGATGAGACTGTCAAACTGTTCTCTGTCAGTGAGAAGAGTCTTAACACTTCATGAAAGGGCAAATGGAGGTAATTTGGGCGAAGAGTGTCATTTTGACCTGATCACAGGTGTCATATGTCCAAGAGTACAAGCCCAATTTTACGTAATGACCTATTTCAAGTAGAAGAAAACTCTTGTAGAGTTTTCTTCTACTTGAAATGGGTCATTAAATAAAATATATCATATATAAACCCTAAGGTGGCAGATTTCACACTTTACATCTGCTCTCAGCTGCAGTATTGGACTTTGTTGTTTCATGACGTTTTCAGTTCTACTTTTATGATCTTCTTAATTTAACAATGGATTTGAGAAATCATTTCATGGTGGACTTGAAAGCGTCTTTTTGTTTTCCTTCCTTTTGTTTACATCAACCTTTCTGTGACATTTCAAAAAGTAGATGCTGATTTTCAAAGAGCAGACTTTCTTAAACACTCTTTCCTCCACATCACATGTTCCCTTGTGCACTATAAGAGGCAAATTCAGGAAATATATTGAGAGCTCAAGCACATATTCTGTTGTAATTGAGCTCTGGAATTGCCACAGAGCTCTTTGAATATGGACTCCATCCATCTGTTTTAGAATCACAGATGTTTTATTGTTACTGATTACTCTGCAGAAACACTTCTTAGAGAACACATCGTATTTCTTTTCTAGTGTGCTATATCACCACATATTTTAACCTTTGTTTTACTGTTTTGGTAGTTTGCTTACCTCTCTCTTTTTTATTATTTATTATTTGGAAAGCAGTGAAGCACAGTGGTTTTATAACTATTGTTACCGAGCTGAGCTGTGTTAGGGGCCCTAAGTTTCCCATTCTAGGGTATTATGCAAATACTGTGTCCATGTAAAACATCTTAGGTTGAATTGTTGTGTTCTGTTATACACTGTAAAAAAAATCCTAATTTTACAGAAAATAACTGTGATTTTTTGACGATCATTTTCTTTCATTTTAAATCGTACTCAAAACACTGTAAAATTACAAATAATATCTGTAATATAAAAATTCAGCTGTTATTTTAGGTATTGTGACATTAATGACAAATTGCAGTAATTCACATTTTTTATACAGGAAATTGATTGTATTTTTCATACAGTATTTTTTTCTGTTTTCTTAAAATACATAAAAATGTATGTAAAATTACAAATATAATCTGTAATTAAACAGTAACAAAACAGTTAAATGATAAAACGGTCAAATGACTGGCAGCCCTCAAAAACTGTAACATTAAAGTAAAACATCCTAAATTAAATAAACTGAAAAACACTGTGATAATTCAGGATATACCTGTAAAATAACAATCATATACCTTCAGTGAAAAAAAATCGTAAAAAAAAGGTCAAATGACTGGCAGCTACGGCTGCCAAACAAATACCATAAAATTAAAGTAAAATCTTCTAATTCAAATAAAACAAAAAAACACTGGTATTTCACAGGTATTTCCTGCATTATTATGATCAAATACCTTTATTGTAAAAAAATCGTAAAAAAGGGTCAAATGACTGGCAGCAAAGGCTGCCAAACAAAAACCATATAATTAAAGTAAAATATCCTAATTTAAATAAAGTGTAAAAAACTTTAACAGAAATGTGATGTCACCGTGATTGAGATCAGTGTTTGCTTTAGTTGGGCTCATGACTCTTGAATTTTAACATTAGTTTTTTTCTGGCTGCTTTAACTGTGTTTTGATGCACATTTATTATTGCAATGATTGCAAGAGAAAATGTCAGATGATCTTGGTCATTTATTGATGATTTTATAGTCATCAAATGATTATCTGATTTACTGATATGACCGTCTATTCTCTATTAGCTGTGAATAGATTATATATAAATGGACTTTAGTGTTATACAAAGGCAATTATTGATTTCATACTTTTTTTCACATGATTTGTTGAAATATTGTGGCATCAGTATTATAGCAATCTCAAAAAAAAAAATATTCTACATAAAATGTTTTGAGTTGGTTTATTTTGTTAGGAGTATAGATACATCAAGAATCAACATATGAATCTCAACAATGGTGACAATCAACAAAGCCTTTTTGTGACTATAATAGGTCAGAATTTTTTTTAATTGTCACCATTGCTGAGATGCATACACTAATTCTTGATGTCTGAGTTAGTCTTGTATGATCCTGTCAAAACATTTTCTGCATAATGAAATCATAAATATTTAATATGACAGCACTGCAGAAAATTCTATATCAATACTGGCATTCTAAATTAACAAATAATATATTTCAACTTAATCAGTCATTAATAAGTCATACCAAACAGGTGGTATCAATAAAGCAGACAACTGCTTGATGAAGAATTTTATCACTAATAAGTGATTAATATCATCTGAGTTTCTCTCAGCTTTCTACAATAACAAATTTGTATCAGAGACACACAGCTAAAACAGCCAGAGAAAACTAATGTTGTTATCAGAAGGTTCAAGACCCCAACTAAAGCCAACACTGATCTCTATCATGGTGACATCAAACTTTATTATTTTCAATAAAATATCAACTTCTAAACCTCTGTTATTTCTCAATAAGAATGTTAGTATGAAAGAAGTCTGGATTGTAATAAGTGAAGATGCTGAGATCTTGAGAGATCTGTTTGTGTTTAGTGTTTAATGTTCTGTTGGGATGTAAAGTGTTTCTGTATGGTATGTTTTGTGTGTCACCATTGTGTTGAAGAGTAGAGTCTGTGCTTGTGTTCAGGATGAGCAGAGAAACACAGATGAAATGCTGTGTGTTGCTTAATTTAACAGGCAGTAATTGTGTAGTTGCTGATGACGTATAATCACAGTAAATCACGCATGTAGTTCATAGCAAGATATTTACTTCTTACAGTGAATATGTTTTTTAGTAAAAATTCAGTATATATATATATATATATATATATATATAATATATATATATATATTATATATATATATATATATATATATATATATACATATATGTGAAATAACTGTGTTTCTGTTAAAAAGCTTAATGAAGATTTCTGCAATAGTATTTATTATTTAAATTAGGATTTTTTACATTCATTTTATGGTTTTTGTATGGCAGCCATTGCTGACAATCATTTGACCTTTTTTTCACAGTGAAGGTGTTTGATCAATAATTCAGGAAATAACTGTAAAATAACAGTGTTTTTCTGTAAAACATTTAAGGTCAAAGTTTGGAAAAGTTTTTTGCACTCAATTTAAATTAGGATATTTTACTTTATTTTTACGGTTTTTGTTTGGCAGCCTCTGCTGCCAGTCATTTGACCGTTTTTTTACGATTTTATTTTTTACAGTGTATACACATCTAAACAAGGAAAACATCCGTTGGATTCCAAATGTACCGGTATTTTATGATTGCTGAGCTGATAAAAATCCTCAGCCTACATTAGAAGAGTTGACCCATTTTCTCTAAAAAGGCATCAGTGAGCTTTAAGTTAGGTTTAGTTGTACACTAAGAAATAAATCATATAAATCAAATCATAAATAATTAGACAGGTTTGCCGCAATTTGACTAAGAAATGTATATTGAAATAAATTAAAGATCACATGATGTTACATAAAGCTTGTAAAATATAAATACTTTTAATGTAAAAAAAAAAAATATTGTTACTATTAACGATGTATATAAGCTGATTTTACTTCATAATTCCAATGGGGAAAACAAATCTACAGTATAAGACAGCAAATTAATTTACTTCTGTGGATAAGATTAAATTATTATGATACCCTTACAACTGCAATAGGAAGGTCAAATATTCAGTGTGTAGAAGAAAGGCAGAGATTTTAACCACAATGTCATGTGCAGATAATTAATATGTGTCCTCCGGGAAGGTATGGTATGATGTAACATCAGATAAACTTCCTCAGGAACAGTAGGATATCTCCTCCCCTCCTGCTATACATACCCCCAAACCAAGTCCTAATAAATCATGGCTTATTCTACATACTATTGGTTTTCCTAAGACTAAAATGTCACATTATCTCCAAAGGACTTGAATCAGACAGCATGAAATATAACTGACAGTAATGTAATAATGTCACTGAGCTGGAAAACTTTTAGATTCCCACAAACTGTGTGTCAATATCAAGGATGTAACCAAATAGTGAAGATTGGGGAATCCAGATATAAAAGTTTAAGAATCTGTCATTGAAAAGCCCATCGAATCTAACATTTGCCCCTCGTCCTCTGGTCAATATACACTAATAGAGAACAATGAGGTGTCATTTTACACTGGCAATCATTCGATGGCAGAATAAATTGTGATAAAACGAATCTGTATAGCTGCCATTATGTGACTTGTGAAAGGAATTGGAGAATAAAAATCATGCATTCAGCTGACTGTCAGGAAATTCTATATTTGAGGGCAGCAATATGGTGAGAATAACATGTGAAAGGACATGTTGATCTAACATGTCCTCTCGCATCACAATATAAACAGAGATCCTGGGTCAGCTATCTTTGCTGCTCAACCTGCCCTGAGAGAGACGAGTATTATCCACTATCATGGGCTGTGTCTGGTTCTGAAGCACTGGCATACTCTGGCTTTTGTTGGAATTGGGAGGAATGCTGGCCCTTTTGGTCTTCCATATACAGCTACACATGATGGCGACTCGGATGGACATTTGGATGAATTGCTCAAGGCCGATGGTATCGTATGCAGAGAGATACAGCTGCAGGCTTGGCTCCAGTCCTTGTCGGTGAGGAGCGAGCGCTCATTCCATTCGCTGGCTGCTACTTAGGTGCGAATTTTAAGGGCATAATCAGTGATTGACATTCTTCCTTGTTTCAAATCATACAATTGCTCCACAAATGATGAATCACCAGGTGGTTTACCAAACACTTTCCGGAAATGGGCTTTTAATGACCTTTTCTGTCTAAAAACAGAGGCTTGGAGACATTGTTTAAACTAGATCCTGAGTTTATTGCATAAGAATATATTTTCACACACAAAGGGGGTGTTTGCAGCACTCATTGGTTTTTCTTATTTACATTCCTGTTTGTTGAACTGTAGGAAAGCAATATCACACTTGCAAGAGTGAGTTATGGCCATCTATCAGCAGAGCTGTGATTACCTGCGGTGCTGATATATGGCCATAAAACACTCTTGCAAGTGTGATATTGCTTTAAAAGTAATAGTACAAAGATGCTATGCTATGCATGCAGTTTTCAGTTGTTTTATTAATATTGAGTCTACAAAAAAAAAGAATAAGCTGAAATTAAATATTTTTTTCTACAGAGCCCCTTTAATAAAACTATGTTAAATGTGTTTTTTGGCTTGAGTTAACTTGGAGCACTTGTCTTATAGTTCTACCAGAAAGACTCGGGAGAAATAGTGATGTAACAACATAAATTTATCGGCAGCCCAGCAAGCAATTATAAAGTTATTTGGCGTAGGCCCCGTCCGTTTTTCATTATCCGAGGGTAGCGGATCTGCATTCCCTGCTTGGAGCAAAGGCAGGGGCGCAGCCGACCCCCGGGGGGTATGGACAGGACCATCCTGGTGGTGGTGGGGATGGTGGAGGTAGTTGTCGCGTCGGTATCAGCGAACTCAAACATGGTGAGTACAGATCTTGGTAACACTTTATTTTACGACCCGCAAACAACTGCGTAAGTACACTGAAATTACGGTGTACGTTTCTGTAATTATAGCGTACTACTTATTACCCCAAACTTAACATATTGTTCCCCTATACCTACACGGAAGTACGCTATAATTACAGAAACGTACACCGTAATTTCGGTTTACTTACGCAGTTGTTTGCGGGTCGTAAAATAAAGCATTACCCAGATACCCTTTTATGCAGCGAGTATGAGGACATGATTGGATAGATGTGAAGGTAATAATGACGTAGTAATTAAGTCTTCCTGGCAGAACTTAATGCTAAAGCTTCCATATCCGTGGAAAACACACACATACACACGATAACAGATGATAAGACAAGGGATGAGTGGAAGACTACTTGGATTACTGGAAGAAGACTTGGATGGTGACTTAGAAGATGACTTGGATGACTGGAGATGGTAAATGGTAAATGGACTGCATTTATATAGCACTTTCATAGACCCAATGGCCACCAAAGCGCTTTACAATTTTGCCTCTCATTCACCCATTCACTCACACATTCATACACCGACGGCGGTGTCAGCCGTACAAGGCGCCAGCCAGCTCGTCGGGAGCAGCCGGGGTTAGGTGTCTTGTTCATGGACACCTCGACACTTGGTCAAGTGGAACCGGGGATTGAACAACCAACCTTCCGGTTTGTAGACAATCTACATGAACCACTTAGCCACTGCCGCCCCAAGATCATCTTGGATGAGGATCGAGGTAACAGCAGTATCTAGAGAGAACTTCATGAACATTTAGTTGGTAAGTAGTTTGTAGCATCAGATGAGGCCAGAAATTGTCTGCATCTGAAATTGCATACTTCCCTACTATATAGTAGGCGGCAAAACAATATGTGACAAATGAAGCATGTTTGTATTTACAGTACTCATAGTTGTAACGGATGTAGGCCAGTAAGAGCTGTGCATGTAAAACCTCACTCCCCTGGCCTCAAGAGGCTAGCTATTGACTGACTCTAGTGGCAGCGATCTTTAGCGTCCTTGTTAGCGTGCTCACCACCCACGCCGGAACTCCAGTTCAAATCTTGCCGGAGCGGGTCGTTAAGTAATTACTTGTAAAAAATAAGTACCTACTCAAGAGAGTATGCTATTTCAGACGCAGCCTATGACTAGATGTGCTCTATAAAGTGTTGTTGATGTGGTCTTGATGATATCCAGGTGGATGTGATCAGTATTGTGGTGAGTGTGATGGTTAGGTGAGTGAGTGAGAGCCTTGGATGATCCTGACACACAGCAATTAGAAATTGCATTTGTTTTTATACGAGGTTTTTGTATTTGGGCTTTTGGATAGCATCCTTTTGGATTAAACTATTCCTAGATCCCTCGTTTGAATGTCTATGTGTCACGATCCCTGCACTGTCTTGTGTTTTGTAGGACTTTTATGTTAATGTGAATTCTTAGTTCCCCATTGTTTCTGTGTTCACTTACTGTGTTTGGTTCCTGTTTTGCCTTGTACCTTGTTTGTCACCATAGTTACCCTTATTAGTTTCCATGACATCAGTTAGCCCCTTGTTAGCCTGTCTATGTAAACCTCTGTGCTTGAGTTGTTGTTTGTCGGCCGTTACCGCCGTTTGTGTTCTCCAGTCATTGTTCTCCAGCCTTCTCTTTGTGGATTTTATCTTTGTTCCTGGATTATTTTGCGTTAATGTTTGTATATTAAAACTTGTGCTTGCATCTGGATTTTCAATCCGCCTCGTCCCTGCTTATATGTTACACTGTGAAAAGAGCTGCTATGCTGTAACAACTTTCCTATTTGAAAGATGGAAATGCATTTTTTGAACTATGAACCTTTTCAGCTTTTTCAACCTATTCAGCCTATTCAGTCATCTGACATTTTATGGCAGAATTATGGAAAAATGTGTCTGACACAGCAAGGTTAACACTGTTTACACGACACTGTTTTCGGCGTTTTGGGTGCCTGAAAACGCAAACCTCTGAAAACGTGTTTTAAAGTGGAAGTTTTTGAAAACGGTCACTGTGTAAACAACAAAAATATGAATCTCTGAAGACTGATGTCATGCACATGCATATTACTTGTTCGGTCTATAGTGTTTCATAGCCATCTAATGGTCTGGCAGCAGAATACAGGGTTTTTAGTCGTTTTCGCGGATCCGTGGGAATGGGGATTGTTTTGACAATGGTGTCGTCTGTACACGGAAAACTCAAAAGAAAAACTTTTCCGTTTTAAGCATATCATTGTCGTGTAAACGTTACCTCAGTCAGTGTAGAAATTACAACATTGCCCAAACAGGAATTGCATATCTGAAATCTGATATCTTATAGTGAGATTCATGTTCAAACACAACAATCAATGTAACTCTTGAGTGGCCAATTGCCTGAGACTCTTTGACTAGCCTTGTTTTGGTTTCCACTATTTAACATCATTAGCAAATGCTCAGGGCTGCATTATGGGACATGATATTTTACCTGATCATGAACTGCTGCTTAATATGCTCATCCTGTGAGCTTTGCAATCTAGGAAAATCTTTTGAAATATTCCCTTTTGGAAGAGGTTTCACTAATTGGTTGGAACATTGAAAGCACTCAGAGTTTTAGGATTATAAAATCAAACCTGTCTAAAATGCAAAAAAGAAAAATAAGTACTAAAATAGTAAGGATTTATAGATATTTTATTGTTCAACTCCCTTTTAAAATGAATTTTTAATCATTAAAGACAGACATGTAGCTCTGAAATGTATGGGTGGGTTGAGTTGAGTTGATGGGGTAGAAATTCATTGTCTCTGACAGGCTCCTGATACACAAGCACTCTCGGAGTTGTGGTGGAGTGAGAATATGTATTCTCGGCTAAGGATGAATACCTAAGTGTAAGGCCCTCACATTCTCTGAATAAAAGCATGCAAAAGTCATGAGAAATTAGGCTGGTGATACCTGTGAGTAGAGTCTCACCTATCATGTCTTTCCATATCTGTATTGGGCATGGCAAAGTAAGTTATGCATGAACAATGAGACTACTTTTTAAAAGCTTCTTTAGAATTAGCATTAGCATTTAATGAATGTTCTGAAGGTGAAGGTGAATAGCTGATGAAGATCTCAAGTAATGGTTAGCCAAGGTTGCATAAAGCCTGCAAGGAGGGCTAAATGTTCCTGTTTTCAAGGTTAGTGCCAATTGAACATTCATTCTCATCAACAAAAATATGAGAAAGCATAACAGATGGCTTGGAATAGGGTGTTTTTTTTTTTTTGCTAAAGTTTTTTTAGAAATGTAACTAAAATATAATTTGATAATATAAAATGTAATTTGTATTTGCAATTTGTATATGGTAAACCTAAAATATTTTGATGTGACCTTCATATAACAAAAAGAAATGTTTCTGAAGAGAAAATGAAAACTTGAAATATCAACCCCTGGGATATAAAATTGAAAACTGAAGCACCCATAAATGTAAAATAAGACAGAAAAGCATTGAACCCAAACTGCGGTATAGGAGTCAGATTTACTTGAAATAGCCAATAATATGCACCATATGGAATACAGAGCCACTGCTTGTGTGTAATGAAAAAGGCCTGCATGTCCGTCTTTATTTAAAGTTGTTCTCTGTACGTTTCAAATAGCAGAGGAATATCAATATGAGCTTGAGTGTCAGGCCATCTGTACACGGTTTCATCTCTCCTTTCCTTTGGTGGAATGAGATGAACTGTCTTCTGCAATATTATCAGAACAAGTCCAAAATCAATAGACACCTGGGGAGTGTTTTACTCTCCTGAATTCAATCTCAAACAGCAGTGGCATCAGAATCCAGCTCGTTCTCTGTGATATTGAGAAACCGAGATTGTGTGCACATTCTATTGTAAAGTCAAGCTTTGTATGCAAGATAGTTTATTATGTGGCCTTGCTTTATGAAATACATAGTTGTTCATTGTCAAGATGTTACATGGTATCCAACCAATAAAAATATCACATACAGAGCCCCAGAGATGTAATGAATATGTATTTTTATGTACACTGTAAAAAAAGAAAAAGATTGTAACTAAAACAAAGATTCCTGGAGACCATTTGACAAGAAAATACGATTTCAGTCTCTTTTACTTCAGAATTACACAATTTATGCAATGTGTCTGTCAGTGTTGGTTGCAGCAGAGATGAAACAGGATCTAAGTGCAGCAGAGTCTATATTGGGGTTTATTTCTAAATAAACCCCAAAATTCACAAAACAGAATCTTGGGAACAGGAACAAGGATTAGTAACAGAACAACCAACATAAACCGATGTAGAACTGACAACCAAACTGAACCAAACACAGGGTTTAAATACACAGGGACTAATCAAATAAACGAGACACAGCTGACATGACTAACGAGACAGGAATACAAGACACACAGGAAAACATGAACTAAACACAGTGAAAACTAGTCTAGAAACAGACATGAACAGAACTGATCAAAAACAAACTCTCAACATGAACAAACAAACACAAAACGTTAGTTTTCTTTGTAATTATTTTGTGAAATTCACTAGCAATTTCGGAGCGAAAAATGTTTAAAGTAAATCCTACACCCATTTTTACAGTGCACTCATAAGCCGCATTACTGTCTAGAGACTAATTTGTACAATCACAACAAACTCACAACAAATATGGTTGTGTCACTGTGTTTATCTGTTGATGTGTGTTGGGGTGTACCTCTAGGCTCTGTCATAAGCCCATGCAAGTTTTCTTTTGGAGTTTATTGGTGCAACATCCTTGACGTACAGTAAAGCAATCCTGACGTGATTAGGGATTACAAATCAAGTGTGACATTAGCCTGTTCTTAAAATGATGGTATGATTTTATAATAAGCACAACATTTTTAATCACACACTGGGATAGTCTTATCCATGAAGGACATCTTGATGCCTGAAACATGACAACATGGCAGCTCACTGGGTTCTGCAGCACAGCTGTCCTACCTAACGTTATTTCCCTATCTCCCTCAAAATATTTGATAGGAATTCAGGTATACTCTCCATGTTACTGCAATAAGTGATTAAAACCAAACACTGTTTTTAAGATGGGCTTAATCACTACATTAATGGCGTAAGAGTTTTGTGACCTTCTCTTCCTCACGGACATTGCAGTAAATCTCTCACATGCTTATTAACAAAGATTAATATTCCTCTGCAACACAAGGTCATTGGACTGAAACCCCATAAACAGCACTGCACTCAATGGATTTATAGCATCAAGCAGTGTGAAACTGTTAAACTTAACAACTGCTGTATGCTCATCATCAACTTAAATGTTCAGAAAATGTTGTACATACTATACATATATTATATATTATATAACAGTAGACTTAGTGACACAGGAGAACGTTAGATATTTACGATATATGGACACTCATTAATATGTTATAGGGAAATAAACTATTCATCCCAATAAGAACTGTGAAAGTTGTTGCTGAATCAGAAATAATGCCACATTATAAAACTACTGAAATTTGAATGTGTTACAGACAGTATTTTATATTCAGGACTTTATTATGTAGTCTGCAATGTTTCACGGGAATGGGAGGTTATGCTCTTTTGACAATATTCATGCTTTAACAACCTCAAAAAACAATTGATTTATATAGAAAATGAAAGGGGTTTTAACTCCCAGAACACATATTTTGCTCTTTTTTTGTCTTTCTGTAAATCTACTTATAGCAAGTATATATTTTTTTCTGCTTCCTGAAAGTGTTGTAATATTTTCTTAAATGTATCGTAAACCTAACAGTGTCGTGTGTCACTTTACTTTTAGAATGTGTTAAACCATTGAGCCTCTCTTAATAGTTTTTCTCTGAAGGGAGAAGCTCAAAAAGAGACCTTTGTCAATAAAACTCCCCACATATACATTAATTGGATAGAGAGAGTGTGGTCCTTTTATCCATATGTCAATTCCTACCGACCGATGGATACAGTTGCAACCCTCTAGCGGATACCACTAAATGTTCTCCAATAGCTGCCGAACATACAGCACTAGGCCAGAGAAACATGCTGGACTAGCCCTTGCCAATGCATAAAAAATAGTTTTTCCTTTATCTTTGCCTTCCCCCTTTTTCTTACCTTGAAAACAAAGGTGACTGCATTATAAAGTTTGCAGTTCTCTAAACAATGGAAAACAAACAGGTCATTCGGTCAGTATTGTGCTTGCAAATGGGAATGGTCGTATCTAAGACGCAGTGTGTTGTCCCTGCAATAAAACGCAGCTGTTTGTTTTCAAAAACGTTTCCCTGGTGCCCACCACTGATAAATATCCCATTTACCTTCTCTACTCTATTTGTGAGCCGTATTCTAATGGGACGGAGTTTCGTGACTTCCCCACACGCGAAGGCTCATATACAAAGTCTATTTGATGTACTACTTGCCGCTTGTTGTACAATGTCTGCCAGCAATGTCAAACCTCCTTTTACCTACTTTAGTAAATAATAAAGAGTCACCCTGCAGGCAGAGCCATTCGCTGGCTTATTACACTCCTTTTTACAAAATGACACCATGGTCTCAGTTTTACTTGTAGAGAAAAGGCACCCATAACATCTTACACTGCACCAAATATGGCCCATATTTCAGCCATCATTTATCTTTGGAGCATTTTGGAGAAAAAGACAATTAATTTTGGACCCCTGTTTTCTGGGAAACATCAAATAGCGATAGCTTCAAACATTGTTCGTGATTTCTTCACACGCTGCATTGTTTCATGGTGATATGAAGGTCTCCATCAAGGAATGGATTACAAATTTTTATGCATTTCTAAAAAGCCGAAAGGGGGGAATGAGGATCATAATGGTAAGTCATAAAGGAGCCGCTGCATCGCTCCATAAAGAATGATAATGAGGAATAGAGTAACATATGTCACAACTGACCAAATATATGCAAGATTTCGGGAAAATTTATGATCTGAAATAAAAGAGAAGAAAAAGCATTTCCTATAAACTTTATGCAAGGTTTATTATGACAAAAAAGCCACTCCAAAAAAAAAAAAAATTGTTTAATTTGGCAGACTTAGCACCTAGTTATTAACAGCAGGAGAAATGACTCATTTAATCAAGGTTTAAGCCCTGCTGGAAGTGTGCATACTCTTAAAAACATGCAGTTATGGATAAAAAAAATCAAATAAAACTGAATAGATATTTTGGTTCCTCTTAATCCCTCTAATATGTTTAATGAAAACATGTCTTTTCTTTCTACTCTGCTGTTTTTATGATACACTAAGCTCTTAAGTGCTTGTTCTCATGGAAAAAAGAAAAACATTAAACTACTTTTTATTCTCATGACTGCATTAAACATGGAAAAGCTTTTGTGTTTTTCAGTGAGGAAACAGTACTTTCTCTTTAACAGAGTACAACAGAGACCTGAAGCTAAAAGTATTCATAAGGTCAGTATATTCTTAAGGAAGATGACTGTTCTCTTTAAAATGCCAAACAGGATTTAAACCTCTGTGAATAAGATACTGTATATATTCAGACATACACATTAATGGCAAAAAGGTTTTGGACACTTAGGGTACATTTACACTAGCCTGGTTCTACCAGACTCTCGTACATTTCAGTTGTACATAGAGTCTGGCACCGCTCCATTGACAAGCATTAACTTCCTGTAGGCGGGAACTCTATTGAAGCCTAAAACTATTGGATCTGCCCAGAGTCACTCTATCTGCCATAACCAATCGCTAACGTTTGGTCGTGACATATGTATTTTCCCGAAGTCCAAGGGAGGATGGCCATAAACACAAAACTAAGCACAGATTGTTCTTGCTCCGGCTTTAACTTCTTGATATTCGGCAGCGTTGCCACAACGGACCGAATCGCTTCACTCGCATCTTTCTTATTTGAACTACAACTCAAAATAACGCACGAGTCGACATCAACGTCATCGTTCTCAGCCACTCCCTCTGTTCGCTGATTGGTCCTACAAAAATTGATTTCTGGAAACCGAAGTCTACAGCACAATCCCAGACATAGTACTGAAGGAAAATGAAATTGAGCGGAAGTGCGTAGGAGGGCGGAGCCAGGCTACATTTACACGACAACAATATACTAAAAACGGATTTTTTTTTCCATTGCGTTTTTCCATCGCTTCATCTTCATTCATAAATCCTCTCCTGTGGCCTCATGGGATAGTAAAGTGTTGTAACGACATTGGCAGGGTGTCTGGCAGATGTTTGGAATCAGCAAAATCCTGATCTGCTAACACAGCTCATTTCTTCTTGAGTAAATCACTGGAAGCTAGTTAATCAAACACAGCTCTGTCTTACTGTGATTGACAAATCAAAGGAATGGTGTTTGGGACTTGATCAAATCATTGACTCTGATTTTGCCACGCAGCGTTTTTCTTTAATGAATAAACAAAGGAATGACCTGTTTACTACATGTGACCGAAAGGACATGTGACTCCGAATGAATTCGGAAGGACAATCACATACACACACTCACAGTTACGCACACAACACGAACTTTGAACATTAAACTTACATCGTCAGATTCTCTGACAGGGGTGTGACCCAGTCTTTCCATAAAAAGACTGACCCCAAGAAGTTCCTCAGAGAGCTTTTTCCCTGTGAGAGGTTTCCGGTACCATGGCTCCTTAGGGAGCTTCACACCGTGTTTCTTCTTTTTCTTTAATCTTTCTTTATTTTCGTCTTCGGACTTTTTCTTACGTTCAGTTTCAGTGAAATGAACGAAATCGGCAACTTCAATCTTAAAGAGACTTTTTGAACCTACCGCGACCGCACTCGCCCGGAAGAGACGAGAAAGCACGCACCCGCTCTTAAGGACACACACACACGCAAGACTCGGCTTTCCTCAGCAACTCAGAGAACCATTGTGCAAGTATTAGTTTTATGGAACTTTTAATGTGATTTCATTCCTTAGTGTCTCTCAAGGTTCATTCTGTCTGTGATTTTTGCCATACTGCCATCTCTCTCTCAATCTCTCTCTCTCTCACTCCATCTCTCTCTCTCACTCAATCTCTCTCTCTCACTCCAGTTTGTTATTCGTTTGTCTTATTAGTTTTACTTACTGTACATACATGTATCCCATGTTTAAATGTAGAATTCTGTATCCGTAGTTTAATTTTATTAAAACCATTATATTCTTGATTGCTTCGAAATGCTCATTTTACAAAGTCAATGAAATGTTGGTCCTAGCTACAAAAGCTTTTATTATTGACTACTTTGAGTAGTTTAATTTTATAAACACAGGAAAATTAATGTTCACGGCCAGAAGATTGATATTTCTTGGAGTTTATAAGAAGGGATAACCTTGTTGAGAAGTTGATAAGTTAATCTTACGGCCATTTGCTGGACAAACGGTTTGATAGCTAAATTAATTCCATTAAAGGTTATCTCATATAATCGATTTGGAAAGAGACCATTGATATATGAATGAGGAATTATAACTCGTTGTGATTGATCATTCATATGTACAATCTATTTTCAACTTCGATATTTTAACTGTAATATGCAATATATTAATCATATTCATGATTAATTATTCAAATTCCCTATATATCATTGAGCTAATGTTAATGTAATTCCTAATGTTGTTACAGTTTGGTGGAGAACGCGACGCATTTCAAACTTTGTTTTATGAGCAAATTCAGTTTCAATCTGTTTATATGGTTATTAATAATTTTGTGCACACGCATTTTGAAATGATGAAAGTGTGAGAAGTCGCAAAACGCGAACTCACTCCTAACGGACTGAGGCAAAAAGCCGATGTCAGTCAGTAGTAACGTTACATTTGAACAGCTGCTAAAATATGCATAGACATTTTTTATCACTGTTAAATGCTCAGTACAACACAGTATTAATATTACAAATGTCCTGTTAAGAGATGCAGAAATCCCTCTACAGGTGATACATTTTAATATTTTTAATAAAACCGCCTATTAAAGACGAAGAAATCTCTTTTTTAGTGCGAGACGTAAATCTGATCAGAGCGAGATTCCTCTTTTCAGTAGTATAAAGGCCTGACATTTTAATATGTTTAATAAAACCGCCTATTAAAGACGAAGAAATCTCTTTTTTAGTGCGAGACGTAAATCTGATCAGAGCGAGATTCCTCTTTTCAGTAGTATAAAGGCCTGACATTTTAGTATTTTTAATAAAACGTACTCGGTTACTAACGTAACCTCGGTTCTCTCTAGAGAGGGAACGAGTACTGCGTAATATCTTACGCTACGGGGAAACACTCTTTCCTCGAGATATTGAAGCCAAAAATTATCCTTAATTTTTTTAATCATGCAAAACGCTTTTGCAGCAGCAAGCAGACAAGGGCGAAACAGCTCGCGCGCCCATTGGCTGCCTCGCTGGAAAAGCTGCAGCCTATCGAGTGAAGGCACTGCGTGACGTAATGACGAATGAAGACGCTTCGCGCTCATTTCGTCATGTCCCGCCAGTATAGGCGTGGTCTCGCCCTGTAAATACCCCTCGATAGCTGTATTTCTCTGATTTTGTACACCGAAGCGAACCAGAGCATAGTTCAAGCACGGCAAGATACGCAGTACTCGTTCCCTCTCTAGAGAGAACCGAGGTTACGTTAGTAACCGAGTACGTTCTCTTACGAGAGTATCTCTCGTACTGCGTAATATCTTACGCTATGGGGACCCCATACAAAACGCCGTGCGGACAGGGATCCAGCACCAGAGTCCCGGGGCCAAGCCCGGGGCACATCTAGTGCATAATCACCATAACTCACATAGAGTAGAGGAGGAGAGGCTAGAAGCGTCACTCCTTCATAAAAGTCCCGTAGGGGTACCGACCCGTAAGGGCAACATAGCCGCATTGGCGGCCGATAAGCCCGAAGTTCAGACCGCCAAAAGCTTAGCTTGTAAGGCGGGCACCTCCAGGTTATAGTACTTGATAAATGTCGACGGCGAGGCCCAGCCCGCAGCCGTACAGATATCCTGCAGGGAGACCCCGCTATACCATGCCCACGACGAGGCCACGCCTCTTGTGGGGTGCGCTTTGACACCCAATGGGCACCGCAGGCCCTTGGAAGTGTAAGCCAGCGCTATGGCATCCACTATCCATCTGGATAGGCTCTGTTTTGAGGCGGCGAGTCCCTTAGAACGGCCGCCAAACAAAACGAAAAGCTGCTCGGTCTGCCTGAACTCAGGCGAGCGGGACACATAAGCCCTTAACGCCCTGACAGGGCAAAGGAGACTCACGTCCCTCTCCTCATAGAGAACCGGAAGGGCTGACAGGGAAATTACCTGGGCCCTAAACGGTGTATTGAGGGATTTCGGCACGTAGCCGTGCCTCGGTTTGAGTACGACCTTTGAGTCGTTAGGCCCAAACTCCAGACAAGACGCGCTTACAGAAAGCGCCTGTAAGTCCCCTACACGCTTCACTGAAGCGAGAGCCAATAGAAACACCGTCTTAAGGGACAGGTGCTTCATGTCCGACAGCTGGATCGGCTCAACGGGGCGCCTTTCATGGCCTCCAAGACCGTGGAAAGGTCCCAAGCCGGGACTGAAGGGGGCCTGGGAGGGTTTAACCTCCGAGCTCCTCGTAGGAAACGCACGACTAAGTCGTTTTCCCCAGCGACTGGCCAGACACCGGTTTAGCAAACGGTGCTATGGCCGCCACGTAAACTTTGAGCGTGGATGGGGTCCTTCCCTTATCCATCAGCTCCTGAAGGAAGGCAAGCACTTCCTTAACCCCGCAGTCCACAGGTGAAAAGCCACGGGCTCGACACCAAGTAGAGAACACCGACCCTTTCGAGGCATAGAGCCGTCTGGTAGACGGAGCTCTAGCCTGCGCGATCGTGTTTAGCACTCCTTCCGGGAGGCTAGCGGGTACCCGTTGATGGCCCATGCGTGCAGGGACCACAGTTCCGGGCGAGGATGCCAAATCGAGCCCTCCGCCTGAGAGAGGAGATCTCTCCTCAACGGTACAGGCCACGGGGCAGTGCTGGCCATCCGCATCAGGACCGGAAACCAAGCCTGGTTCGTCCAGAGCGGAGCTACAAGCAGCACTGGGCATCCATTTTCCCTGATCCGTTCCAACACCTGAGGCAGGAGCGAGACAGGGGGAAAAGCATACAGGGGACCGCTGGGTCAAGCATGGGCCAGCGCGTCCCTGCTTTTCGAGAAGAATACTGGGCAGTGAGCGTTCTCGCGGGACGCGAACAGGTCCACCTGCGCTCTGCCAAACGTTTCCCACAGCAGCTGGACCGTCTGCGGATGCAGCGACCATTCTCCTGTCGGGACGTTGTCTCTGGACAGCTTGTCTGGACCCGTATTCAGGTGCCCAGGCACGTGCGCCGCTTTCAGAGAAAGGAGGTTGCGCTGGGCCCAGACCAAGAGGGGTTCCGCCAGCCTGCAAAGGCGTGTGGACCCGATGCCGCCCTGGCGATTTATGTACGCCACCACTGACATGTTGTCCGACCGGACCAATACGTGGTGGCCTATTATCTGGGGACAGAAGCGCCTTAGCGCTTTGTCGACTGCCATTAATTCCAAGCAGTTCATGTGAAGGAGCTTCTCCCGTACTGACCATAGGCCAGCTAGTGGTCTGCCCTCGAGCAGCGCTCCCCGCCCCGATGTGGAGGCGTCCGTAGACACCACCTTCACACCCGAGGCGATCCCCAGACTCACACCTGACTGATACCAGTCGGTCACTTTTCCACGGTTTCAGAGCTGAGACGCACTGAAGGTCGACCCTGAGGCGAAATAGACCCGCGGTCCACGCCCCGGGGGAACTCGTGCTTTTAGCCATAGCTGCAGTGGGCACATGCAGAGCAGGCCCAACTGGAGTACGGAGGCTGCTGAGGCCATCAGACCCAGCATTTTCTGAAACCTTCTGAGCGGGACTATAGAGCCGTGGCGGAAGGATCTCGCGACGTGCTGAATATTCAATCCGCGCTCCGGTGACAGGCGTGCTGTCATGGATAGCGAGTCCAACACTGTTCCCAGAAGGAAATTCTCCGACTGGGGAGCAGTGAGCTTTTCGCCCAATTGACTGTAAGGCCCAGCTCCTCGAGGTGCTCGAGTAATGCGGCCCTGTGTTCTATGAGCTCCGTTCGTGAACGAGCTAGAATCAGCCAATCGTCCAAGTAGTTCAAAACTCGCATGCCCCGAAGTCTCAGGGGGGCGAGGGCCGCGTCCATGCACTACGTGAACGTACGGGGTGCTATGGACAGGCCGAACGGCAGGACTGTGTATTGATATGCCTGGCCCTCGAAGGCGAATCTCAAGAATCGCCTGTGATGGGACGCTATTTGTATTTGAAAATAGGCGTCCTTCAGATCTGTTGACATGAACCAGTCTCCTTGGCGCACTTGCGCGAGGATTTTCCTGGTCGTAAGCATTCTGAACTGGCGCTTCCCGAGCGTTCTGTTCAGCAGTCGCAGATCTAGAATGGGCCTGAGCCCACCATCTTTTTTCAGTACCAGAAAATATCTGCTGTATAAGCCCCCTTCGCCCTGAGATAGAGGTTCTATAGCCCCTTTTCTCAGTAGTTTCGCTATCTCGGCTCGAAGTAGTTAAAACACTTCGCTATACACCGTAGTTTCGACTCGCGCCGTATAACGGCGGGGCGTCGAGCGAACTGTAGCGAACAGCCTCTCGTTATAGTGTTCAACACCCATTCTGATACCCCGGGAAGCCTTGACCACGCATCTGCGTGAATAGCCAGGGGTAGAATGAAATCTGGGCTCTGGCCGCGGCAGGACGGCAGCTCGAGAACCCCTGTGTACTGGGAACACAGCACCGTGTTTACAGCGTTCGAGGCGGGGGGGCGCGCTGATCACAGCGGGCAGCCTGGCCGCGCTCAGCTTCTCTATGGCGGGACGCGCAGAGAGCGAGCGGGGCGAATCCTGTGGGATTCGGCGCGTGTGAGGGAATGTGGGCACATTTACTAATGCGGCACATTTACTACACTGAGAATACTGTCAGCTCGCGCGACTAAATCACTGCTGTGTATACAGCGTGCGAGGCGCGCGCTGATCAAAGCCGGCAGCCCGGCCGCGCTCAGCTTCTCTGTGACGGGTTGTGCAGAGAAGACGAGCGGGGGTGAATCCCGTGAGATTCGGAGTGTCTGTGAGAAATGCGGGCGCGAGACAGCGGGCACATTTTCTGCACGGAGAATACTCGGCTCGCGCCGACTGAATCAACGCTGCGTTCACAGCGTGCGAGGTGCGCGCTAATCACAGCGGGCAGGCGCGCGCTGATCAAAGCCGGCAGCCTGGCCGCGCTCAGCTTCTCTGTGACAGGTTGTGCAGAGAAAGCGAGCGGGGGTGAATCCCGTGGGATTCGGCGTGTCAGTGAGGAAATGCGGAACAGCGGGCACATTTACTGCACTGAGAACACTGTCGGCTCGCGCCGACTAAATGTGTGTTAGTTTCGTTTTACAGAAACCAAGGGACACGCATCGTGTAGTGTAAGCGGGCATTGTATGGGCGCGTTTACCACATTTTCTGCACAACCAACATGAGTTGGTTTTATTTGTGCTAGCCCTGCACCGTGGCGGGCTGTGTCTGGGTGTGGGAATGGGCACTGGGACGTGGGCATTCTACAACACTCGTAACACCATCGGCCGTGGCCGGAACACCAGAAAATGCACTCTTTATTGGATTTATCTGGGTAGCCATAGAAACGGCTTTTGTGCGCAGGCAAGCGGGCTGAGACACCGGCTGCTTCACTGCGAAATACACTGGGACAGTCACAACGCATGGAACTGAACGAGCGAGAAGTTTTGGTGGAAATCCGGCCGCAGCGGGATCTGAACACCGTCACTTTCCTAGAGAAACTAGGAAGGCCTTGAGACCTCGGGCTTTACCTCAATCCTCGGCCGGGGCCCGCGCTGAGGGGGGCGGCGTCCAGCAGAGCGAGAGCGCGGTGTTTGATCTCGGGCCTGGCGGCGCTGCTAGTTAGCCGAAACGGCGGCCATTGTGCGCAGGCAAGCGGGCTGTGGATCCAGCTTGCTCACTGCGAAATACACTGGAACAGTCACATTGCTTGGAACTGAACGAGCGAGAAGTTTTGGTGAAATTCCGGCCGCAGCGGGAACTGAACACCGTCGCTTTCCTAGAGAGACTAGGAAGGCCTTGAGACCTCGGGCTCTATCTCAATCCTCGGCCGGGGCCCGCGCTGAGGGGGGCGGCGTCCAGCAGAGCGAGAACGTCGAGGAACACGGAGCGCTCAGCTTCCGTCATCTCGGATAGCGTTAGCCACAAATGTATCTCACCATTCAGGCCGATGTAATCCACGGCTTGAGAGAGCGGACGCATCGGCTCAGTCTCAATGCCGTCTCCGGTAGTTTGTCGAGCTCAAGTGCGGACGCGGCGGCAGACGGCGGCCGCTGTCCGTCTGGGAGCGACTCGAGCGAAGCCGGCGAAGCTGGCGGGCGAACCGGCGAGCTTTGGCGGGCTGGAAATAGCTCGGGAGCGCGCAGGGCGCGGCGCTTCTTGCGGCGCGGCATCACGGCGGGCTGGGATGCGGGCTCGGAGAACGACGCCAGGCAAGTCCGCAGAGTCACCATAGGCAAGCGTTTACAATGAGCATCCGCCGTCAGCGAGCGCGGTGGCCGCGTGATCCTCACCCAGGCAGGACACGCAGATGACGTGGCGGTCCTCGTCGCTGAGTGGGCTCGGCAAGAACCACAGGAAAGCATCTTTAAAAAGACGCAGCTCTTTTAGAACAGTAGAAATGGGTGTTGCATCACGTAAGCAAACACACACACACACACACTTAGCAGAGTAAAAGGATATAGTACGCCGGAAAGCGCAGCAGGTACGGCAGTTGAAGGCGGCTGGGCCAGCGACTTCAGAAGATGGCACGTCCCGCTGAGAAGGCTACAAGTCAACGGCGCGGCTTCTCACTCTGGATCCCGCGATGCGTGAGCTTCGCGTGAAGAATGAAAAAATCAGAGAAATACAGCTATCGAGGGGTATTTACAGGGCGAGACCACGCCTATACTGGCGGGACATGACGAAATGAGCGCGAAGCGTCTTCATTCGTCATTACGTCACGCAGTGCCTTCACTCGATAGGCTGCAGCTTTTCCAGCGAGGCAGCCAATGGGCGCGCGAGCTGTTTCGCCCTTGTCTGCTTGCTGCTGCAAAAGCGTTTTGCATGATTAAAAAAATTAAGGATAATTTTTGGCTTCAATATCTCGAGGAAAGAGTGTTTCCCCGTAGCGTAAGATATTACGCAGTACGAGAGATACTCTCGTAAGAGAACCGCCTATTAAAGACGAAGAAATCTCTTTTTTAGTGCGAGACGTAAATCTGATCAGAGCGAGATTCCTCTTTTCAGTATTAGAAAGGCCTGACATTTTAATATGTTTAATAAAACCGCCTATTAAAGACGAAGAAATCTCTTTTTTAGTGCGAGACGTAAATCTGATCAGAGCGAGATTCCTCTTTTCAGTAGTAGAAAGGCCTGACATTTTAATATGTTTAATAAAACCGCCTATTAAAGACGAAGAAATCTCTTTTTTAGTGCGAGACGTAAATCTGATCAGAGCGAGATTCCTCTTTTCAGTAGTAGAAAGGCCTGATATTTTTAATCGTTAGAAAACGATAAACTCCTGGTCGGAAATTGGCTTAGCTAACCAATCTAAACCTAATACATTTTGAATAAGTGCTATATTTTTAATGTGTATGGGAGTCGAACCAACAAAAAATTCCTGTTGTTCACATTTGTGTGTTTTTGCAGCGAAGAAATCCTGCTACACTCTCTTGTGCCATTTAGCACCGCAAAGGTCCTAAAACCTTTGTCTGTTAGTTTATTTGTGATTTATTCCAGAAAATCAACGCGTGGCGCGAGCTGAAAGCTCTTAGCTATTGAATCACATTAAAAAGTGGTTGTAATTCCACTGACTAAACACTAGAGGGCGTTAAGAAGTCTAAAATTACGCCCCGCCTTCTGACTTTAGCCTGCATGAGCGCATTTTACGGCATCTCGTGGCCGTTTCAGATAATGCTCTCATACTGCTAATTTTAAGTTTCTTGTGACTAGTGAATTAACCGATGTAAAAATTCTCAATAATTATTAGCATTTACAGCTTTGCTCGTGCGAATATTATTTAGTGTTAGACAATTTTCCTGATTTTGACTGGTACATTTACTTTGAGTTTGGTTCAAACAAAATTTGAATTAAAACTTAAATTAAATCCCAGCCCAGCCATTGAAGGAACTCCAACACCTAATGGCCGCCTCCCGCTAAGTCAGTTCACTCAGCTCTCTTTTCTCTCTTTTCAATTCTGTTGTGAATGGTTTTAATTTCTACTTTTCTTTACTTGATTATTGTATAATAATTGATGATACTTCACTGTTATCGTTAATTATTATAGGATATCATTCTGATTGTTACATTTCCCTTCATGCTTATTTAAATTTAATTTCAACTTCGTTGAATTTAATTTGAATTAAGTTTGTCTGTTCAGTCAGATGGACTGCCACTGAGGGAGCACACCTCCTTGTGGTGAAAGCCCGCTAATGCGGCCTGTTTCTTCTCCCGTGGTCCATCCTGTCTCTTTCTATTTTTATTTTTATTCTCTTTTTAGGTTATTTTGATAATTACCATCATTATCATAATTTCCTTTTGTTTTATTATTATTTAGTAGAACCCATTCCACTTACTATAAGCCACACCATCTTCCTAGGTTTCCCGATAGCCCCCACTCACCTGTTGGCCCTATCTTAGACCTAGCAGTAGGCTTAGGCTTCCTTATTCTCCCTAACACATACCGTGTTAGTACAGTTTATCTTATTTCAAGTGTCTTGTTTCACTTTGATCTTTTCTATCCTTTATTCTGTTGTGATTTGTTTATTTCATTTCACCTAGAGACAGAACCTACGAGAGACACCAAGGAGAGCTAGATAACAGATCAACCACCAAGCAGCTAGCGTCACCACGTGACCCACTAGGCTGACGCCCTGTCAAAATCTTTATTTAGGCCTTACGCCAACCTGAGCAAATTGTCCCAATCTAACTGTCTGCATCAGTTAGCCAAAATTCTCATAGACGGCATTGCCCGTATTAGCATAATTCGTTAATCTTAGAACAAAACTTGCATTTTGGCCTCTTTGTGGGTGTGCTGTGTTTCTCTCGTCCACAGTGAGCCACTATGTCCCGTGCATCCAGTCCCGTATCCCACTGGGACAACCTCGAGACGTGGTTGAGAGCCATGACAACCACCTTCCTGCCCCAGGATGCCGGTGACTCAGAGCCCCCGAGCCAAGAGCAGTGGGACGCCGACTTGGACAGACTCACGGCCCACGATCCAACCCAGAGCTACAAACACAAAGACTGGGCCAGAATCGTCGGAAGCATCGCACACAACCTCGTCGCCCAGGCAAGGCTCAGCGAAAGGAGCAACATCGACCTGGAGCAGCAAGCAGCAGCGCTAAAGCTTCAAGTGGAGGAGGCCCGGAAGGATCAGGCCCGAACCCAGAGTCGTCTAGATCAGCTACTCCGCGAGACCCACGACCAGAGTGGGACAGAGTATGCAGCAAACCCAGAGCTACAGGAAGAAGTAGAAAGACTTCAAAATGCCCTGGAAAACCTTCGTCTAGAGACAGACGAAAGAGAACAGTCGGAGAACGAAACCAGAGAGGAACTCGACAAGAAACTCCGACGTGGTGAGGCTCTCCTAGAGAGAGCAAAGACTGAACTAAAAGAGAAAGACACTAAGGCAAAGGCCTTTGAAAAACACTTACACACGGCCCGAGCTGAAATCCATAATCTCACTCAACAGAGACACGATCTCAAAGACGAGCTTGACCTTCTTCACAGAGAGTTGAAACACTCTTATAGACTGCAGCATGACCGGGAAGGGGAAACACACACCACAAAATTTCCCCTTACCAGCCAGTCCGCACCTTTCAGCCACGAACTCAAGGTTGAAAAGGGGGTTGAAAGCCCACTGTTCAGTATGTCACCAGCCAGCTACCAGAGAACCCCTGCCGCTAACCACGGCATGGCCCCCAAAGAACTTGACAAACTGGCCCGAAACATCCCCATGTTCACTCCAAACCCTGCAGGAGGCCATGATGTGCACGCCTACCTGCAAGACATAGACTTTCACTTGCACACTGTTCCCAACGTAACACCGTGGGACAGATTGTACCTGCTCAGAATCACGTCTAGTCGTGATGCGCGCAGCTTCCTCGACCGTCAACCAGAGACAGTCAAGTCGGACTACCAGCAGTTGCGGCAGGTCTTCATTAAGGAATTCTCTGATCCAGAATCAGACCACGGACTAATCACAGCCATGGACCTCAAGCAGGCCCGAATGGAGCCCACACAGACCTACTACGCCAGACTCCGGCAAGCCTACTTCGGAGCCCAGAATCAGCCCGGCATGGAGGATGATTCCAACTTCAGAACTTTGTTTCTCCGAAATCTGCACCCCACAGTGAGTCATCACCTAGGCATCCTGGCCTGTCCCCGTAGCATGTCTACCCAACAGCTAAGAGAATTGGCCCACAAAGCGTACACCAAGCAAAAGACTGTGTCCGAAAAGACTTTGAAAAACCCCACAATCTACTCTGTCTCTGAACACTACTCAGAGCTGCCTCTAGAGGGCACCCCACAACACCATAGCCCAGTTTACAGAGAGTCAAGACCATTCCAGGCCAGCAGAGGGCAGCACAACCGTGATGGTGCTCGTTCAAGGCACCAGAGCGAGCGCTCTGAAAGATTCTGGGAAGGCAGCCGGCGACCTAGAAATAGCCGACCCCCATCACCAAGAGACTCAAGCCCAGACAGCCCGGAGAGGTACCCCTCTCAACATGCCACTGAATGACTTTGCGCGGTGCATCTCTACGGTAATCGGCCACACTCTGACGCTAGGTTTGGCCTTCACTCTGCAAAGAAGACTCAACGAGATGCGATACAGTCAAGCTCACGAAAGCTGTGGCTGAAGGGTTCAGATGGAATCCCCGGAAAGGGGGTGCCAAGTCAGAGACCACGCCCAACCGCAGCGAGCTGAATCCTAAGCTCTTAGCTCCACCTGCCGCCTTACCAGCCTGGTCCACCTGATATCCTACCATCATGAGTCACCTGCCATCAGCCGTCGTGATGATTGTCGTCCGATGATGTCCACACAGGGACGTCATCCGACGAAAAGGGGGACTGTAACGACATTGGCAGGGTGTCTGGCAGATGTTTGGAATCAGCAAAATCCTGATCTGCTAACACAGCTCATTTCTTCTTGAGTAAATCACTGGAAGCTAGTTAATCAAACACAGCTCTGTCTTACTGTGATTGACAAATCAAAGGAATGGTGTTTGGGACTTGATCAAATCATTGACTCTGATTTTGCCACGCAGCGTTTTTCTTTAATGAATAAACAAAGGAATGACCTGTTTACTACATGTGACCGAAAGGACATGTGACTCCGAATGAATTCGGAAGGACAATCACATACACACACTCACAGTTACGCACACAACACGAACTTTGAACATTAAACTTACATCGTCAGATTCTCTGACAGGGGTGTGACCCAGTCTTTCCATAAAAAGACTGACCCCAAGAAGTTCCTCAGAGAGCTTTTTCCCTGTGAGAGGTTTCCGGTACCATGGCTCCTTAGGGAGCTTCACACCGTGTTTCTTCTTTTTCTTTAATCTTTCTTTATTTTCGTCTTCGGACTTTTTCTTACGTTCAGTTTCAGTGAAATGAACGAAATCGGCAACTTCAATCTTAAAGAGACTTTTTGAACCTACCGCGACCGCACTCGCCCGGAAGAGACGAGAAAGCACGCACCCGCTCTTAAGGACACACACACACGCAAGACTCGGCTTTCCTCAGCAACTCAGAGAACCATTGTGCAAGTATTAGTTTTATGGAACTTTTAATGTGATTTCATTCCTTAGTGTCTCTCAAGGTTCATTCTGTCTGTGATTTTTGCCATACTGCCATCTCTCTCTCAATCTCTCTCTCTCTCACTCCATCTCTCTCTCTCACTCAATCTCTCTCTCTCACTCCAGTTTGTTATTCGTTTGTCTTATTAGTTTTACTTACTGTACATACATGTATCCCATGTTTAAATGTAGAATTCTGTATCCGTAGTTTAATTTTATTAAAACCATTATATTCTTGATTGCTTCGAAATGCTCATTTTACAAAGTCAATGAAATGTTGGTCCTAGCTACAAAAGCTTTTATTATTGACTACTTTGAGTAGTTTAATTTTATAAACACAGGAAAATTAATGTTCACGGCCAGAAGATTGATATTTCTTGGAGTTTATAAGAAGGGATAACCTTGTTGAGAAGTTGATAAGTTAATCTTACGGCCATTTGCTGGACAAACGGTTTGATAGCTAAATTAATTCCATTAAAGGTTATCTCATATAATCGATTTGGAAAGAGACCATTGATATATGAATGAGGAATTATAACTCGTTGTGATTGATCATTCATATGTACAATCTATTTTCAACTTCGATATTTTAACTGTAATATGCAATATATTAATCATATTCATGATTAATTATTCAAATTCCCTATATATCATTGAGCTAATGTTAATGTAATTCCTAATGTTGTTACAGTGTCCATTGTATGCGCATTTCAGGATCTCACCGGAAGTAGTACTTATGTCTTCTCTTTTATGAGTATTTACTGTGAATTCGGACGTGCTTTTTCGCCTATATATATTAGGGAAGTGTGCAATTTCCAATTGCAGCCTAGGTCAATTTAAAATGACAGAGAACACAGGAAAACAGGAACAGACCTAACCCAAACTAAAACACAAATGAACTAACAAAACTAAACAAGACACAACAGCGAGATGTTTAGTGAGCTATAATATCTTGTATTTCGATATAATACTGTAAATATTTGATTACCCTATTCTTTTACATTTACTCATTTGACATACACTTTTATACATAATTTTATAAGAATCAGACCCAAAACATTGCAGTTATGTTTGAGATAAAATATCCATATGTAGTGTCTCTCTCCGATGAAAACAGATTCATCCTGTCCTGATGTAAATGTATGAAATTGACATCTGTCTGAAAGAAAATCATTTTCTTCATTGAAATCTGTGCATATGGTGTCACTAAAACAATTTCGGTAACACATTATGCCCTATTTTAACGATCTAAGTGCATGGTCTAAACCGCAGGGCGCAAGTGCACTTAGGCCGTGTCCGAATCCACTTTTGCTAGTTTAACGACGTGTCAGTGCATCCAGGGCATGGTCTAAAAGGCTTGTCTCTATTCTGATAATGAGTAATGGGTGTATTTTTCAGCATAACTTAAAATAAACCAATCAGAGTCTCATCTCCCATTCCCTTTAAAAGCCAGTTGGGTTCGCGCCATGGCGGATTTGCTATTCACATGGCGGAATTTGCAAGCGGAAAAACTAAAGGCTTCTCTAGCGAGGAAACAGATCTGCTCGTGCACGAGGTTAAAGCTCGCAAGTAGACCATCTACAGAACAGTGTACACTCGCTGTGGACATTACTAACACACTCTTTAAAGGCACACCACGGACTTTGTGACCTAAAGAGTTGACGCATATGAGTTATTTTAAATGATTCCTCAGGCCAATATACAGCGCTTGACACTATCAATGCTCCGAGCGGGGCTGCCCTCCTGAAATACCGCCTATGTAAGTTTGGAGAAGGTGCACCGTCTTTGGCCAGGTCATGTGACCTGGAGAATGCCTGGAGAATGTGTCGCTTTATGACCATCCCATGACCACAGGCTCTGATATACTCATTGAGCTAAGGCTTTTGCTACTATTTTTCCGCCTGCTCGACTGCTGCCATGGCTGAGGCAAGGAAAATGTTAAAACTGCTAAAACAAGCAGGGACGCGTTTGTGTGCATTTTAATTTATGATTTCACCAGAATGAATAGAGAGTCTCTGCAACAGAGATAGATTGTAGAGCGCGTCTGAGTGAAGACTGCGCGCGCACCTCCACAAGAGACACTATGTATCCATGACACTGATAGCAGCGGACACGTGCGCTCAGATTGAGTTCAAAAACACATTTTAGCACTAGATCTCTTATTTAAAGGCACACTATGCAATATTTGTACCTTAATATAACAGCTTCAAAGGGGTATCAGGCCGTGAGTGCAGAGACCAGTCTATGGCAGAGACGCTCTGCGTGAGTGGTATTTACGACAGTAACGTTAAATACAAGTACTCCACAGCGACTCTAGGGATCGCTGTTTGACAAAAACAGAATTCCTGCATAGTGTGCCTTTAAATGACACAAAAAAAAAATACTGCACCATTGACTTTAGACCAGGTTTCAGTTGGTCAATGGCGCAGTCTATTTCAGTTGCCTCAACGCGCCAACAATGCACCTGAACACATCTCGTTTTCAGACCTGCATTTGCTATTTAAACAACATGGCACAGGACGTAAAAATGATAATTGTGTCGGGCTGAATCTAGCAAAAAACACTTGTCGCACCAGGCGCCGTATTGCGCCGGGTGTATGATAGGGCCCTTTATTTCAATGGTCCATTTTAGACATGAGTCTATGAGTAACTTTGCAACTACATGCCAACTTATTCTACTAATCCTAACCTAACAGTCTACTACAGGCTACAGATACTCTAATGAGAGTTAGTTGACATGTAGTTGCAAAGTTGCTTATAGTTAGTAGAGTGTCTAAAGTGGACCACTGAAATTGTAAGTGTAGCCTCACTGTTTTCTTACTGTGTCCCAGGAGGCTTTTCTAGATGCTGTTCAGTGGAATTGTTCTTCTAGGCACTGTTTGTGCCACTGATCTGCAAAATGCCTTTAAACAATTATATCATACAAATAATTTCCCCCAAGTTAATTCCTCCCAGAGTTACTTTACAGAGTTATTTTTTCTACAAAAAATAAATAAAAATTGCCCTATGCAAAGACTTTAACGGCCTGCTGATAGCCCAGTAAACGAGTAGGAAATCTCAGTGTCTATGAGTAGACAGTAACATACTGAGATATGTCAGGTTCTGCAGGAGTGAACACTGGAACACATCCACTCTTAGATGGTTAGATAAAAAAAAGGGAAGGGAGGTGATGTAACTTGGGCATTATAAGACAGTCTGTGTGATCTGGAAGGAAATGCTCTGCTTAGATCCCTATGAAATCACACTATATATTCAAACAGAGATGTCC
>CM070821.1:44296251-44382751 GCA_036326025.1 Chrosomus eos
AACTGTAAATATATATATTTTAAATAAATTACTTCATTTAAAAGAAGAGAATCTCAGCTTCATAAAGAGACATCTCTCGTATCTCTGTGACAAGTATTGAGAGAGTTAAAGTTAATATTTCGGACGCGTTTCAGAACGGGCCTCACTGACAGAGACAAGTTAAAACGCGCATCATGTTTATTTTTCTTTATTTGACGAAAAGCACAACACTTTGTTTTTATTGTGAGTATCCACAAAAAAATAGAAACTTAACAGGATCTAATGATGTACAACACTTATATTTAAGATCAAAATCAACAGAGTAATTTGATTCTCTTTTGCACTGATAAGGAAAAAATCCAGCAAAACGCGTGGATGCGGTTTTCGACCCCTAAGGGTTAACACTCCAGCTACTGCTATTTACTAATATGGAAACCAGATTTTCTACTCGGTAAGTACTAGCAAATTTAGGACTGCAGTAACTGCTAGTGATCAGGACCAATAGATTTGGTTAATATATAAAGCATACTAAACTTTGTATTGCACATCAAAATATTATTATTATTATTATTATTATTATTATTAAGTACATGAAAATAAAAGAAGCTAAACCAGGTCTTATCTCCACAGCAATTTAGCAACAACAGACTAACATGTGGCATCACTCATCTGAACATGTGCATGTTTGCAGCAGATTTAATTACAGGTAACATAAGTAAGTCAATAAATAATAAATGAGATTTAATTTCAGGTAACACTTGCTTGTTAGTCGTTACATGTTCTTACTATAGTAATGACAGTAAATTATTTAGAACTACAAGCAACTAACTCTAAACCAAGTCTGTTGGTTATAGTGCTGTTCCCCATATGTACTTATTGGTAACGCTTCCTTTTACAGTCCAGTTACCCATGTACATACTGAGTACTTATTTTAGTAATTCCAATTACTGGGTAATAACTAGGTACTAACCCTGAAATTACCCCTAACCCATGTACTTACCTTATATTACCCAGTACTTTATAGGTAAGTACACTGTAAGTACACGCAAGTGCACATACTATAAAATAAAGTGCAACCCCAAGTCTCATATTCTAACCAATATCCTATAGTGAGTACATGTTGATAATTAAAATTACTCGTTACTTGTTTTTGTAATTGCACTGTAACAAAGTGTAAACAAAAGTGCAATAAAATCAAATCACATTTTTCTACTGAAATAGTGAATCGCTGTACTCTGACCATTTCAAGTTGAAACTTTTTGTTCTATACAGTGTCATATGATCGATGTAATTGTATAATATTCATATATCAGATTGTATGTACAGTAACAGCAATTTGCTGATGATATTTCCTGATCAGTATTTTCTTTTGTCTGATAGATACAGTCAGACATGTGTCTGGGTAATTGTTATAAGTATTAATGTACATATACATACTGCAATAATATAAGTTATTTTACATTGCAGGTTTATTTTAGCTGTAATAAAGCAGAAATGTTAAGCCTAAATGTTCAGATGTGTGATTCCACGGCTTTGAATTGCTTATACCCAGGTCTTTTTTATTTATTTGTCTGAAAAAGGAAAATTACTGCCAGAAAATACAATTTATTTATGGATTAATAATGTCACATCAACTCTAAAAGGCATCACCAATTACTATTACCACTTCTGTGTGGAGTGCAAACTCTTTTCAGAAGGCAAAATCTCAGAATACACAGCAATATGACTTTGGAAAAAGCCAAAACCCCTCTAGATCTTGAAAGCTCTCACAAACCCAATATTGGAGAAACCAGAGGAACACAATGAATCACAATTGTGTTCTCTCAAGTCCAAGAAGAAAGTGAGTAGAGAAGAAAAGCCATGCTAAAAAGTGTGCCAATGGAGAAGATGCGTCACTACACTGGAAAAATGGCTTATCATTTATTGAATCGAGAGCCTATCGGCTAATCTTCAACATGTTTGCTCTTAAAAAATTGTGTTGGATTTTTAAAGCCTGAAATAGATCATAATCTTATACAAAAACAAGTTAACAAGCAGTTGGATATGTTTCATATTTTCCTTTAAATATGCATTTTAATTTGTCAAAAGAATAACAGCAATGTTTTTGCATGTGATCTAGAACAGCAAGATGAAAACAATTAATTTAAAGTTATTATTCCACCACCTTTGAAACAACATTGTTAGCGACTGTTCTATAATGTTGAACTAACATGGTTTAACTGACAGATGTGTGACAGTTGCTGAGGTTTCAGGAAACAGTTACGACTAGCTAGTTAATTTCTTCAATGAGGCATTGTATTGTGTTATTATACCATGGTCTGGGTGAATACTCGATTCTGATTGTCCATTAAAAAGTGATAGAGGACACCTAGTAAAGGAGTTCTGGTGAAACTGACTGTTTACCGTTCGAAATTAATAAATAAATGCGCTGGCTACATCAGCGGTGAGTAACCATAGCAACAGGCAGTCAACAAACTGAAGGGTTCAACGAGCTGAGCGGAATATAAATATCTTCGGTTGCTAAATAAACCGTCAGGCATAACCAGGGAATCCAAGTTATTGTGTGCAAAAAATTTCGATTTCGATTGTTAAACTAATTAAAATATAAACTAATGTTTTAAAAATGTGTTATTTGGCAAGTGACCATGGTATAAGCAGGAAAATGCCCTTCAAGGTGTCCATTGTATTAATGGACGACGGCAAGGTGTGAACCGTCCGACGTGCAGCGGAGCGTTTTCTTTCATAGTTAACGCGCTGGAATCAACGGCGGCACCACCATGATCACTGCCATTTTTTTGAGTTACATCATCGTACAACAAATTAACTCCTGAAGTAACTGGTATAGAAAGTATTTTACCATACACAAAATTGACACACTTCACATGCATAAACACTAGGGGTGTAACGGTACATGTATTCGTATTGAACCGTTTCGGTTCGAGGCTTCCGGTTCGGTACGCATACAAACCGAACGATTCCTTGGACCATTTTTCCTGCCGACAAAATCCGCGCTGACGCGAGCGCGACCGCGACCACCACAACATTGCGCAACATCACATGGCAAACGTAATGAAAGCGAAACGAAACTGTGCTACTCATTATATTGTGCATTACGGACCGTTTATCAGTTCAGACCAGCAACCTAGATCTGTGCAGCGCGAGCTTTATGAGCGCGAGCCGATCTCGATCAAGAGACACTGTTACTACACAGCGCTAAGAGATCCAGTGAAGCAAACATTTGAATTCGCCACTGAAGTAATAACATCGCTGCGAGATCTAGAGAAGCGTTCACGTGTCTCTGTTATTAATCGTAGATCTCTATTAGATCAAACAGCGCTGACGTGGAAACCAGGAGAAACATTGTGCCGTGAATGAACTAGTAATAACGTTAGGCTTTAAGTCCACAGATCAGCAACATTCACCATGGTAACACTATTTGTAACCAGTTTGGCTGGAATAGTGAAATGCTTTCAAGTACTTCACACATATTTTTCCAGTACTTCAAAACTCAAATTATTATATATATTATATTATATTATATATATAATATATATTATATTATTATATTATTATATAATTATTATATATTATATATATATATATAAATAAATAAATAAATAAATAAATAAATAAATAAATAATATATTATATATATATTTAAATGTCATTTTTAATGTGATGACCAAAACATTATTTATTCATCCTTCAAAAATTACCCCCATTTAAACCTGAGTTTCAAGATGTAGGAAAACTCACACTTATATAAAAAATATTTTTTTCTTTTAATAAATAGGAAATTTCTCTGGCATTTTTTTCTTTTTGCTGTATCGAAAACGTACCGAACCGTGACTTTAAAAGCGAGGTACGTACCGAACCGTGATTTTTGTGTACCGTTACACCCCTAATAAACACATGTCTTTCTCTGGGCTTCAGCGAGTGTTTAAATAAGGAAGCAATCTGCAAATTGGGCTCTCTTAGATCTCACAATCAAAAAAATGATGTGTTGGCTTTACTTAACTTTTTTTTGTAAACATGCACCACCGGTTCCACATAACTATGGTTTGTTAAACAAACATAATATGTTCATGTAACTTCAACATCATGGAATTTGGTCATTTTAAGCGACCCAATTAAACTCTGAGCTAATGAGTTAATTAAGTGACTAATTGAGTGATGATTGAGCATTATTGAAGACACCTGATGTTAACAAGCAGAATCTCTGAAGGAGAAAACCAGAATTTTTAAGCCACCATTATGGAGGTAAGTATTTGTTTTAGTTGGGCTCTTGACCATTAACTTATTAGCTTTAGATTTTGTTTGGTTGCTGTACATGAGTTATAACAGCCGGATGAACAATAAACAAAGGTCATCTGATGGTGTTGGTTGTGTTTTAACATAATCATTATTTCACAATCATTTGACCTCAATCACTGAACTCATATTGAACCCAATTTCTGAGTTAAGTTTACCTTGCTGTCATTGTAGAGCATACTATTTTTAGCCTTTTCAATGAAATTCCAATGACCAAATCAAAAAAAAAAAAAAAAAATTCTTAAAAAATATTTTGAGTAGGCACACACAGACATCAGGAATCAACATATGAATCTCAGCAATGGTGACAAACAGATCATAAGCTCATTATTTATTCATGCAGCAATGCATGATGGGAGCCATGAATGAGTTTTGATTGGTGGCACCCAGAATGCACTGCAACATGCTTTATAATTGTCACCATTGTTGAGATTCACAGGCTGATTCTTGATGTCTGTGTGTGCCTACTCAAAATATTTTTTAGGAAGTTTCTTTTTGATTTGATCATTTTAATTTCATTAAGTCTAAAAATAGTATGCTCTACAATGACAGTGCTGCTATTATCCGTAAGGTGAAGTTAACTCAGAAATTCGGTTTTATATAAGTTCAGCGACTCAGGTCAAATGATTCTGAAATAATGATTGTTAAAACACAATCAACACCATCAGATGACCTTTGTTTATTGTTCATCCGGCTGTTATAACTCATGTACAGCAACCAATCAAAATCTAAAGCTAATAAGTTAATGGTCAAGAGCCCAACTAAAACAAATACTTATCTCCATAATGGTGACTTAAAAATTCTGGTTTTCTCCTTCAGAGATTCTGCTTGTTAACATCAGGTGTCTTCAATAATGCTCAATCATCACTCAATTATTCACCTAATTAACTCATTAGCTCAGAGTTTAATTGGGTCGCTTAAAATGACCAAATTCCATGATGTTGAAGTTACATGAATATATTATGTTTGTTTAACGAAACATAGTTATGTGGAACCGGCGGTGCCTGTTTACAAAAAAAAGTTAAGTAAAGCCAACACATAATTTTTTTGAGTGCATGAGTGGCTGACCTGAGCACCGCAGAGTGCAGTGGGGCCTGGAATTTAAAAAGGGGTCCATCTGACCCAAGGTCTTCACAAAAACCCCAATTATCTTGCTCGCAGGGCCGTCTTAATTAGCCTTGTCTGATGTGCGGCAGATCCATTATGTTTCTAATTAAGTTCCTATCAGCTGGCCAGAAATAATGGGATACTGCACATCAAAAACGAGGCATTACCACTCCGACAAGATTACGCAACTATCGCGTGGCAATCTGCCCGACATTGGGATGGGTGGAGTAGGGCATCCTTTAAGGATTTGAATGGGCTCATCAGAGGAGCTCTATCAGCGAGCGGAGTCCTAATGCATTCAGGGCTTGAATTAGACTTATCTCCACAGCACAGAGGAAAGACCTCCATCACTCCCTCGTCTATCTCCTCAGTACAGTGAGCCAGAGAACGAGGGGAAAGAAGAAAGACAAGCATCCGGCTCCCTAGGAGACACACACGCCTAATTTGATGCAAACACAGCGTTCGGTTTACCCAGAGTGCTCGCTGATAGATAGTCTGAGTGACACTTAGACACTTGAACTGCTCTCCTCCCCTGAGAGACTGATCCACACAAGGTGACATGGAGGTGGAAAAATACAACTAATAGATGGAGTCCCAGTCTAAGCACACAGCGGCTTAAAATATGGCATTGTTTACTGGCCAATGAATGACACCACATCAGTTTCGTAACTGTTATTTACATGCAAACAGGACGAGTGGCAACACACAATGAAAACATCATATTTATAAACATATTGTACATATTCATATACATATATAAACATAAAAATACAGTATACATGCATTCTTGGACAAACTGATAAACTCCCTGACTGACATGTAAAGCGACCAATCACGGTTTGTTTTGTTCCGGGTCATGTTTAGGGGAATGGAAATGTAACATCGATGTCCTTACAATAACAGACCAGTGTTCAAAACTCTTGGAGGTATTTTAAAGTGTCTATTCCTCGAACTTCACATACTTTTGAAAATCCAGTGTTTAGTTTATCCTGAGTAGCGTTCATTGTCACATTTGTAAACACACCGTTGTTCTTTTTCCATGAGGGGGTTTGGCATCACGGCATCTTATGTCCCAGGTGGAACGTTCGTTAGAGAACGAGACACACACGTCTCACGGACATCCAGAGTTCAACCAATCAGATGACGACTTTGAAAATACTGAAGTGTTTCCAGTTAGGTGTGCCATATGCATCAGACGTTCAGCCAGCGGTTCATGGGCATGACGTTGAGGTGGAGACTAGGTTTACCAGGACAACACACACACACACACACACACACACACACACACACACACATAAATTTAGGTTTTTAGACTAGAAGCACACAATTAATCAATTACCAAAACATTATGCATTTTGATTTATATATAATATATATAATTCATCATTATTTATTAAATAATGAATCAGTTATTTACTTCAATATTCAAGACACTTCACCCATTGTCATTTCTTTCCAAAATGTATATCTGTTGGCCTTTCTATTATTTAGGAGAAGCTGTATAAAACAACGTAAACTAAACAAACATGTAAACACCCACGCAATATTATGTGGGAAATGTATCTCTTTTTTTCCTTCAGTAAATGCATTGTTAAAGTGTACCACAATAAAAGTCTGTCAGAAAGATTGAGTAAGAGATGCAGGCCCGCGTCAAGGGGGCTTGGGGGGCTTAGCCCCCCTAAGATGATTCAAGCCCCCCCTTGCGGTGATCTGAATGATGATTATGTGACTGAGCGTTCGTGCAGGTTCGCCTACACACTTTATGAATAAATAACAATAAACGAGAACTGTCTTAACTGTTCGTGACTTTCGGCTATTAAACGTCTCACACACATGTGAAAGGAAAACCCAAGACTGTGACACCCCAAACACTAATGCATGACCTTATATCTACGGTAAGCCCGAGGAAAATGCATTGCACACACACACATAGAACGAGCGCCAGCACATCCAGAATGAATGCATCATAACAATCAAACATAAGGTCTGTTACAAATCAATTATTATTATGAGGTTACTTTTATTATCAAATCAATATTACAATTAATTAGCCCCGCAATAATTTCATAGCGCATCATATTGCATAACCGACGCGGAGCGATGAAAATATTATATTAGTCCTCATTAAAAAATGTGTTTCACACATAATAATTCTCTTTTTTTCACCATGAGCCACAAGAGAAATATTAAAAAATAATTAAGTTAGACCTATATATACGTTATCAGAACATGCGAGTATTCAGCTCTCATCGTCAGTTTTTACTTTCACTTTCTATGTAGTGAATAATGGAATGGGATTTGATTACTTCTCACCGACATAACTCTTCTCAAGTGCTTGCCTTCATAGTTTAAAACGCAAATATTTCAAATGTTGCGACGTGACGTTTTTCTTTTTCAACAACTGCGCAGAATGATGGACAACAATCACAATTCGCGCAATCTTATCCCAGCGAAATGTTTCCAAACACATTTCGCGCACGTCTTAACACCCCCCCCCCCCCCAAACACCCCCCCCCCCCAAACACATTTCGCCACGTCTTACACCCCCCCCCCCAAACCCCCCCCCCCCCCCCCCTTCACGCAAGCCCCGAAGAATTGTGAAAGCCCCCCAAGTAGTTTGTCCTGGAGCCGGGACTGCAGAGATGTTAGGGGGTTAAACTCCAGAGTGAATATTTTCTGATGAGGATGCAAGCAGGATTCTCTTATCAAACAACCTCTTTCATTCAGAAGACTGTGGGCTATATCCAGCAAGCTGTCGGTGTCTTTCCTTTAGTACATACAAACAGTGATGGGTATACAGCACACTCAGATGTTTATGTTTTGTTGTTTTTTGTTGTTTTTTTTGTTTTAGTTTAGGGACCAATGATCCTTTTGGTGGATAGAAAAATGGAGTCACCATAAAACTTAGGGTTGAGATTTAGTTGAGCTTTAGCCTTCATTGAACTTAATTTACAGTTTTCTACGATTGTTTACACACTAAAATAAAAAATTCCACACAATTTGCAAAATTCTACTCCAATGAGCAAAACACCTCCACAGATTTGCACAACATAACACACAATGTCTACTTCACCCTTTTTGCAAAACATTACAGACAGTGATTTGTAAAGCTCTACACACATTTTCACACCTTTATACACAGATAAGGATTGTGAGGTTACTTCCTTGTCATTACAAAGCCCCGGATTGCCAATGACCACACTATTGAATGAATTGGATAATCACATCCACCAGGTGTGGAAGCACACATGTGCTGATTTGAAAATTGATGTGCTATAAAAGGCAGCAGGTGAGTTCACATGTCTTCAACAAAAATGGAAGGAGCTAGAAGAAGAAGAAGAAGAAGAAGAAGAAGAAGAGTGAGAATGAGAATGAGAGGGGGAGCTCAAAGAGGAGATGAAGGAGGTAGAGGTAGAGAAGGACTTGAAGAGTTGATAGAGCCTGAACAAAGAAGACGAGGACCACATTTGACTCAAGAAATCCGAGCAACACTTATTGACCATGTTATCAAGGACTGACACTGATGGAAGCTGGACAAAGAGATCGACCAAATCTCTGGTTGATACTGTAACTGAATAGTTACAGTATTCTTGTTGCTTGTACAGTAGTTTTTCTTTTCTAGAGTCAAAGTGTATGTACTTCATGTAGCAATTTGTATTTGTCTAAAGATTGTATTTGTTTCATTGATATCATCGTTGGTTGATTACTGTAACTGATTATGGTAAGAAATACTGTAAGTATTGATATAAATACTTGAAATATTCAGTCTGCAGCATCAGTGTTGTGCGGTGCTTGGTAGGTTTATAGTAGGCATACTTGTGTACATTCTCCCTATATCTCAAACTAATCATGAAGAATGTTGTGGGTTTGTCACTATTTATTTATTTATTTTTAATCTAAATGATCCCTTACATAACAATGTCTGGCCAAAAATCTAGCACATGCTATTTCCTAAAATTAGTTTTTTTACAAATTAGTTTTTTATTTATTAAAGCAGTGTGAAACTGGCTTCAATAGAGTCTGATCATTGAGGACTGTGTTGGTTAAATGAAAACGTATCGGTTACCTAATGTAATCTCGGTTCTCTCTAGTAGAGGGAACAAGTATTGCGTAAGTTAGCTTACGCTACGGGAAAGATTCATCTTCTCGAGATATTGAAGCCAAAAAATTATCTTTAATTTTGTATTCATTGTCAACGCAGTGCAGCAGCCAGCAGACCTAGAGCAGGCTGTCTAGTGTGCTCATTGGCTGCCCTGCGGCAAACTGCTGCAGCCTACCAGTGAGCCCGGCGTGACGCCGCGTCCAATGAAGGGCGCTCGCGCCCTCAACGCGTGTATCCCGCCAGAATGGGCATGGCTTAGCGTATATAAGCGGGGGGTGGTAGGCTGAAATCCCTGGTTTTCATCGACTGAAGCAAAAGTCGCTTGTGGTGCGAGCACGGCCGGTTACGCAATACTCGTTCCCTCTACTAGAGAGAACCGAGGTTACTTTAGGTAACCGATAAGTTCTCTTACGAGAGGTTCTCTCGTATTGCGTAAGTTATGGATGCCAAGCATCCACTCATGAGTCCCAGGGAAGCCCGGGGAACCTAAATAGCGGGGAATGAAGGCGGCCTGCAACGCGGGCCGGCACTTACACATAAGCACTTATAGGGAAACACAGAGCGGCGCTGTCGGCCTGTGTAAGCATATAGCATATAACCCAAAAACAGTGCAGCTCAACCAGGAGAGCTATGTCACTTGAGAGTAGTCTGTGCACGATCACATCGGGACAGAACCAACATTCGCTCAAACTGACAGAAGTTTAGCCTGCAGGGTGGGAACTTCCAGGTTATAAAAACCTGACAAACGTGGACAGGGAAGACCAGCCATGTCATGAATGGCATATGTCATGAATGGAAATTCCGCTGGACCATGCCCACGATGAGGCCATGCGCAGCTAGCGAGTGCAGATAATGCTGAGACCAAACGAGGAGGCGTTTCGCTAGATCACAGAGGTTTCTGGTTCTGACACCGCCCTGACGGTTCACGTAGGACACCACAGACATGTTGTCCGAGCAGACTAGAACATCCTGGTCCTGTATGAACGGGAGGAAGCGCTTCAGCACGTTCTCGACCGCTATCATTTCCTGACAGTTTATGTGAAGGAGCTTCTCCTGTTCTGACCACTGGCCAAAGACCGGTCTGCCCTCGAATAGAGCCCCCCAATCTGAGTTGGACGCGTCTGTCGAGATGACCTTCCAAAATGAGACAGCTCCCATTGTCACTTCCCGCTGATACCAGTCGGCCGCTAACCAGGGCTACAGGGCCGAAATGCAGCTCTGAGCCACTATGATTCATTCGCAGCCGGCAGCCCAAGCTCGACGAGACACATGAGCGTTCAGCCAGCGCTGCAGCGGGCGCATGTGCAGTAAGCCCAGCTGGAGCGCTGCTTTAGCTGAAGCCATACAGCCTAGCATCCTTTGAAACGTTTTCAAGGGAACGATGCTGCCTTTCTGAAAAGACGCGGCCAGGCGTCGAACACGGCACGCGCGTTGTGTCGATAAGCGAGCCGTCATAGCCACAGAGTCCAGTTCTATTCCAAGAAAGGAAATTGACTGGCCGGGCAGTAATGAGCTCTTGGTCCAGTTGACCGTGAAACCCAAGCTTTTCAGATGACTGAGAAGCACAGCCCTGTGAGATAACAGTTCCATCTCTGACTGTGCCAAAATCAGCCAATCATCCAGATAGTTCATTATTCTCAAGCCCTGACTTCTCAAGGGGGCGAGAGCCGCGTCCATGCACTTCGTGAATGTACGGGGTGCTAAAGACAGGCCGAACGGCAGGATGGTATACTGATATACCTGACCGTCAAAGGCGAATCTCAAGAATGGCCTGTGAAGGGGTATTATCTGAATCTGAAATTAGGCATCTTTCAGATCGAGAGATATAAACCAGTCCTTTGGGCGAACGTGCACGAGGATTTGTCTGGTCGTAAGCATTTTGAACGGTCTTTTCATAAGAGCTTTCTTCAAATGTGTCGCTTTCTCTTTGATATGCACGGCTAGGGGCAGAATGGTCTCTGAGCTCTGAGCGCCGTGCTGGGCGGGCTCTAGATACTGAACCGGAGATATGGGCGCGGTGCGCGCACTGTCGGTGCTTAGATACGGCGGCTCGCTGACAGTGGTGCAGGCTGTTTCATGTGTGACGCCCCGATTGCTGTGAATGGGGAGCGTTATGCGATCACTTGTGATACGCGAGCGGCGCGGTGGGCGAGATGTATGTTCGTAAGCGTGAGCGCTAGTGAGCGGCCACAGGACTTACGTTCATAACCTGACCGGTATGAGGCTGCACTTTGTGATGCACGACCGGCGCCGTGGGCGAAGTGCATGTCAGTAAGCGTGAGCGCTTGTGAGCGGGCATGAAACTTACATTCATAACCTGACTGATATGAGGCTGCACATTGTGATGCGCGACCGACACCGTGGACGAAGTGCATGTCAGTAAGCGTGAGCGCTGTGAGCGGGCACGAGACTTACATTCATAAGAGAGTAGGTGTGGGCACGGACACGTGGGCACATTTCCTACAGTTTTACACTCAAGCGGCATTTGCCAGCTTTATGAGAGTGGGCTCTGTGAGTGACACGGGAAGTGTTGTGTTTGTGTGTAGGGGTGAGCACTGGGACGTGGGCACCTTTTCTTTCTTAAAAATACCACCGGCGTGAGCTCGATGTATCCCGGCGCGCGCGCCCTCGGTGCTCGAGTACGGCCGCTCGCTGACAGCGGTGGTAGGCTGTTTCACAAAGGACGACCCGATTGCTATGAATGGGGAGCGTTTTGTGATCACTTTGTGAAGCGCGAGCGTCGCCTTGGGCGATTAGTAGTAAGCGGGAGCGCTCGTAAGCGGGCACGGGACTTACACTCATATGCAACGACCCGATCGCTTTGGATGGGGAGCGTTTTGTGATAACCTGTGTGTGCGCGAGCGGCGAGTGAAGTGTGTGTCAGTGAAGCCTTGTTTATACTCGACGCGTCCGCAAGAGCGCGAGGTGCGCGCGGCAAAAATGACGTCATTGCGGTGTGGGCGGTCGCGCGCGTTGGGTGCGCAAGGGCCTATTTAGCCTGGCGGTGTGCACGGCAGATTTTGTAACAACGCGTGCGGCGCCGCATGCGAAGATGAACGACTTCGAGCCGAATCTGGCCGAGCTCGAACTTCTCACCACACCGGCACCCAGTTTGCACGTCTATAAGTTGCTTACATTTAAAAAATAAGCATTCAATAGCATAAAAAGTATTTTATTGAACATAAAGGTCCATGTTTAATAAAAATGTTCACGAAACTTAATGAAATGTTTAGTGAAATTAGAAAATATGTAAGATATTGTTAATTTAGTTATACTGTATACACATTCTCATATCCATATATTTTGTTTTATTGTCATTACCTAATAATCTCAGGGTTTACTGGGTTTTACACGATTCTTTTTGTAGTGTGGTATTGGTGTACTAAAATAAACATTGTCACATGTGTAGCTTTCTTCTTCTCACCGTTGATTCCTGATGGGTTAGAGGACAATTACTCGAGTCACCCCCTGTCGTTTCACAGAATAGTACAACGGCGAGCTCGTCGAGTATAAACGCCTCGTCTGTTTGGGGAGACACGCGCACAGTCTGCGGAGACTCGCGCTCTTGCGGACGCGTTGAGTATAAACAAGGCTTAAGCGTGAGTGCTCGTAAGCGGGCACAGGACTTACATTCATAGCCTGATTGATACGAGGCTGAATTGGCCGTGTGACAGAGCGGGCAGAGAGTAGGCGTGAGCACGGACTCGCGGGCACATGTCCTACATTTAACACTCGAGCGGCGCTTGCCAGCTTTAAGAGAGAGGGCTCTGTGAGTGACACAGGAAGTGTTGTGCTTGTGTAGGGGTGAGCACTGAGATGTGGGCACTTTTTCTACACATTAAACACATCGGCGTGAGCCGGATAACCAGACATTATACTCTTTATGAGATGTCTCTGGGTTGCCGTGAAGACGGCGGTTGTATGCAGGCGAGCGGGTCGTATTAACGGGTCGTTGGCTGCTGAATGTACCACTGCAGTAGCCTGTTCGAAGGGGACTGAAATGGAGTGGAGCTTTGATGGTGGTCCGGCCGCGGCGGGACCCAGTCGTCTTCTTCCCTCTTGCTTTTGACGGGAGAGCAGATTTGAGCGCCATCTCGCGGAGGGCGGACAAGGTGCGCTGCAACCGTTTTCTCCACCGGGGGGATAGAGTTGTTGTATCCCTTCTCGGCAGCGCCGTCCACTTGGGAGAGCGATGCGGAGACGTAAGAGTGGAGCCTCGCGGAGAATGATGCATTCCACGATGCCAGAATGAAAACAGCAGTCCCCTGTGGCGTTTCCTTCCACCTCGTCATCTGAAGCGACGGCGGCTGCGCGTCGGTGAGGAGGGGCGGAGAAGGCGAGAGCGAAGCTCGAGGGAGGGGCTCCGGCAGGCGTTTTGCGGTGGCCACAGGCCTCGGTGTTAAAACCTCGAGTTGAGCCCGCAGGGTCGACATCGGAGGTTCCTGGCCCAGGCAGAGAGCTCAGATACATGGCGGTCTCCGGGGCTGAGTGGGGCTCAGCACGAGCCACAGGAAATGCGGGACATTTTTAGAAAAACGTCTCGTGCTCTTTTAGAAGGGGGGGGGGGGGGGGGTGTCGCAGCGGTGAACACACACACACACACACACACACACACACACGAACACACGGAAGAGCTCAAAGGATATGTCGCCGGATAGCTCGTACGGATGGCTGAAGGCGGCGAAGACGGCCGGCTTCCTCAGGCACTGTCCTAAGCTGGCTTTGTTGCTTTCTCAATGGTGGCGGCGGCTTCTCTCAGGATCCAGCGATGCGAAGAGCTTCGCTGAAGAGCTTTGCTGAAGAGCTTCGCTGAAGAGATGAAAATCAGGGATTTCAGCCTACCACCCCCGCTTATATACGCTAAGCCAAGCTCATTCTGGCGGGCTAGACACGTTGAGGGCGCGAGCGCCCTTCATTGGACGCGGCATCACGCCGGGCTCACTGGTAGGCTGCAGCAGTTTGCCGCAGGGCAGCCAATGAGCACACTAGACACCCCGCTCTAGGTCTGCTGGCTGCTGCACTGCGTTGACAATGAATACAAAATTAAGGATAATTTTTTGGCTTCAATATCTTGAGAAGATGAATCTTTCCCGTAGCGTTAGCTAACTTACGCAATACGAGAGAACCTCTCGTAAGAGAACTAATAGCATTTTCACAAATATGTGTATATGTTTTGACTAACGTGTGTATGTTTCGACAGAATTGTGTGCAAATTTAGTGTGGTGTTTGGATAATTGTGATTAAATTTTTAAAAAAAGAACCCGGTTTTCAAAATAGTGTGTAAACAATTGAAAAAAAACTGTAATATTAAAGTCCCCCTGTGGTGAAAATGAAGCTTTTAATGTTGTTTATATGTATATGTGTTGTTTTTAATATGCTTTAAGATAAACCATGCGAAAACTCATAAGTCGACAGCATTGCTGAGTATTTTCTCCTTAAAACTGCAGTGAACCAAAGACAGTCTCAAAAACACGGTTTGAAATCACTGGTGTTTCTGACGTCACAAACTACCTTGTAACTAGGGATGGGGCCGATCCGATCCAGTATCGGTATCGGGACCGATACCAGCAATAATTCACGTATCGGATTTTACCGATCCAACCTGCGGAGATATCCGATATCCATGAGCCATGACTGCGCTTTAACTGAAATGACTCCAAAAGTGATTCCCGCCGGCTAGTCTGCTTGCTGGCTGCAAACTGTGGAATGGATTTCCTGAACGGAGGCGCGGCTCAATGAGACAAAGAGACCCCCGCTCAAAAAATCCATTCCGCAGTTTGCAGCCAGCAAGCAGGATAGCACTGGATAGCGCAGGATGCATTGAACTTGCCAACATGTCGCGGTGTGGAAATCCTATGGTGGAAATACTTCACATTGCAAGATGTACAAACACTGCAGCAGAGCAAAATGCAATGTTTGCAAAGCCGTATTAATTAAACCATTTGTCTGTGATGCATTTTTGCTATTCGCAGTCCAGAGAGAGATCTCTCACGCTGTGCCACAGCGTGCACAACACGACAGCCCTGCTTAATGACGGAGGTCTCTACTGTTGCTAAATTGCGGGACGCTTTTAATAATAAAAAGAGCTATTAAAAGCACAAAAATCTGCGCAAGAGATGCTGTTCCCAACGAGACAAGCAAATTATACTTTGGGTTTCATGTGCGCGTCTAAACGATCAAATGTAGCCTACACAAAAATGTCAAAATGACCGGCTTGGAGATTCACTTAAACAGTTTACTGTATGTCTAAAATGGACGTATGGAAATAGTTGGGAGAAAATATGGTGCACCATTCAGTAGACTATTAGATATGCACTCGTTCTTAAAGGGGCAGCAGTATCAAACAACAAAAGGCAAAAAGAAAATCACTCACAACTCTTGAATAAATAACTTTAGCTTAATAAGCATAAATCTATCTATGATAAACTTTGCAGTGCTATTTTACTTTTGATTACTTTATTATAATTCTTTTTAGACCATACCTGAATAATGTTAGTAGACCTTCCTGAAATTAAAGCACTGTGTAGGCCTGTATAATGTGTATCTTTGTTATTTGTCTATCTTTTGTTTATCTATTGTTTAATAATATATATATATATATATATATATATATATATATATATATATATATATATATATATATATATATATATAATTTGGGACATCATACGTGCCTGTAGAGAGGAGTTTATTTCAGCATCATATAAGATCAACAATAATGATAATAATACTATTAAAGCAAACACAGCTCTGGTATCGGAATAGTATCGGTATCGGCCGATATCCAAATTCAGGTATCGAGATCGGATCGGAAGTGAAAAAATGTGGATCGGTGCATCCCTACTTGTAACCAATCAGATCAATGTGTGATCGTCAACGAGTGGTTCTCTGAGTGGAGGCGGGATAATTTACATATTCATAGAACCACGTATACTAAATGAGACAGTGTAGAGGTACATTCAAGCTATTTTAAGTATAATATGAATAATATTTTTTTTTTCAAGGAAAACACGTTTAAATATGTAATTTTAGTGATCTGAGTTTTAAGGGATCAAACTATTGACAACAGTGGAACTTTAAATATACTCATATTTTAACTTTTAACCATTAAATATCTTGTGTTAAGCAATAATTGGCAGACTCCCTGTATTAGCCTACTGATAAAGAGTCCTGGTTTAATTAAATTAACAATTTTCTTGTTCAAATTAAACAAAATTTAATTGATTACCAAGTACACCAAACATCTGTCTTTCAAATTGTAGTTGTGTCTTACTCTGATTCACCATGGCAAGCCTAAAATAATGATTTCGACTTTCAAGCTGTAGGGACGGATAATGTAGTAATATTATAATATGTAATAGTAATGTTAATGGGCATTTAATGATATGTGGTATTGCCTTTTTATTGCATCATGGATCCATTTCATACAGCAAGAACATTGCAAAAAAAAGTATTGAAATTTAATTCTGGGGAAACACATCCCTAATTTAAATACATTTTTACATATTTAATTGTTTTAGCTGCTGGACCTGTGAGTAAAATCACCAGCAAGTGTTTCAAAGGATGATTTCAACCTCAACCATCATCATTTTGATGAAAAGCCCTTGAAAATTAGGTTACAATAGCTCAAGAATAGTGCTTCATTCAACATACGATTCATCAGTTTACAGACACTTGTGATCAAGAAAGATGTGCTCCTTCAAGGGCACTGGATAGGAGAGGCTGAAGACCTTAGATACCCATATGTGTACGCACATAAATAAGCATCTCCCATCGCTCAGGTACGCTTATTTGAACAAAGATACATGCAGCCCATCGGCATTGTTTGGTTGAGGCTCGTAGGGGAATTTCACTGCCATTATGCTGGTCTACAACACAGTGGTTGGCTTTCACCCACCATTGCACATTGTCAGAATTGGCTAAACATTTATATTCTCCCAGAACAAAGGCTGTGTTTCTTTATAAGCCACTGCATTTGAGAACCTTTTTATTGCCGTTTGCACCTTGCAGAGCCGAAGTCTATTGTGAAACCAAGCAGACTTACTTCCAACTACAGGGGAGACATTTGCTTCCGAGGTGCTTAATTTGTCATGCATAGCTTTGCCTCTAAATCACCCTGACCCAAATTAAAAGGCTATTGGAAAGGCAGTGCAGCCTGGAGATGCTGGGGCTGAGTCTAGAGCTGCGGGCCAGCAGGACATTTATTTAACTCTCCACTGGAGCAGAAATATCAAAAAGAGGCAGAAGTCCAATCTGTTGAGGGACAGTACATTAGGCCAGACAGGATTCCCTCTGGATAAGACTAGTGTATCATAGAGCCAGATGAGAGAGAGAGAAGCACCAGTATCACATGATTCATCACCTATGTCATTGAATAAATGACGGGCATATATTTTACACATATCCAAGGCTCATTCAAAAAACGTGCCTATACATACAATTCACTGCAGTTTCCAGCTGGAATAAGCACTTGTGACAGTAACACACCAATATCTTTTATTTATTTTCACACAAATTATGATAGCATGGGCAGATTATCAATTAATAAAGACTTTTCATGTTGATCCTTGCACAAATAAAAGGTTATGACCTCAAAAGACTTTCACCATAGTGCATGCATTAAAGGAGAACTCCGGGCAATTTTTAAGTTAATCTTGATCGTTAAACCTTTGTGAGTACTGTCTATAGAAAAAAAAAAACGAACCGGATTGGTGCTTGCAACACGGAGCTGTTCCCGCAAATGCCCAGAGCTCCCACTCAGCTAAAACGGCAGTTATGGGGGCATATACAAAAGGAGTGTCTTTGTGCCTCTTAAAAGTCACAAAATGCAATTAAAATGTCTGTCCAACATTAACAGGGCCCTTACATGACAACAAGATGCGTTTAGCAACTTAGCCATTGTTTAAATTCACCTAAATAGTGTTTTAGATGGCTAGCTGAAGTCTCGCGCTGAAGTCCCGTGGGAACTCAGTTGTAGCCGGAAAAAGGTAAACAGCAGTGTGTAGGTAGGAGGAGTGGATCGGCACCTCTCCTCAAGCTGTGTGTGCCCAAATGGAAGGATAAATAAAGTTTACATTACCTCCACAGTGGTTGCACCCGTCTTTGTCCACGTAATGGCTTTTTTTCAACCAGTCGCTGTGTTGTCTGTGTAGTTTTTTTTTCTATAGACAGTACTCACAAAGGTGTAACGATCAAGATTAACTTAAAAATTGCCTGAAGTTCTCATTTAATACATTTTTACATTTGCATGACTTAACCAGCTCCATATATGTATATTCTAATGCCATAAACTTGCTCTGTAGCTCACCTGGTACACTTGGTACTCCCGTGAACATTTGTAGAAGCAAGCAAAAATGGCATTGTTGCTTCAGCAAATGCATAGTTTTAGGGTTTAGTGAGACATTCAATTCAAATGAGGTAAAGCATTAACTTTTTAATGCCACTCAACTGACATTTCACTTCCAAACTGCAGTGATATGGGCAACAAACAACATAACTGTTTCCAGATTCACATTCATCAGTTTTGGATAAAACTGAACAGATTTTAGTGTCACTCACTGGAGGCCACTTTGAAAGTATTGCAAAACTTACAACAAGCAACGTAATATGATTTTGCAGAAATGCCGCAGCAACAGACATTTGAAAGTATCTCTGTTGCCCCATTGAGTAATGTGGTTTGTTATGATGAAGGGGTTTGTTAGCCTATTAGCATTAGCAGTCAGCCACTGCTGGCTGATATGCTACATCTTGTATGGCTAAAAAGCATCTTTCTCCATTCACAGTCATTCAAAGGTAGCTGCGTATTCGGACCAAAAACATTTTCTTGTAAGTAACACATAAGTCACAAGTATTTCATTACAGGAATGCAAATAAGCAGTGTTAGTGTATATCTGCACTTGCAATGTGACCAGGTCAAGTCTGCATTTGTGTGCTTGTGTTGTCCGGCCTTTTCCTCTACGTGGGTTACTTTGACCATGGCATGTTTGAGAAGGTTCTGAAGTAGAGAAATATTGAGATCTACTGTTCTGATTTTTCACACTCTATATACCATGTAGGCCCATTCTGTATTTTACAAAACACAATGAGAAACAGCCAACTTATTTTTGTTTTTACAGAGCAGAGCTTTGAACATTGTTTGCCATTGGATTCAAATTCACATTTTTGATGTCTTTCATGTGGAGGCCAGCTTTGAGTCAGAGCATGCATCATTCATAGGATCTAAGGCCATCTGACTCACAAAACTGATTTTCCAAGACAACGCACATCAAGTCACCGACTATTTCTGTTTCCCATAGGGAGAAAGTGTGAGTGGACAAATCTTATGCCTGATACTTATAGGATTGTCGATTTCGATATTTCAATCCCATAAGATCATTACAAATCACACTGATAAATTTGGGTACAACGAGTATGTAGATTGTACGATGATGACACCTTTTGAATCGTGGGCTACGACGCAAGTTAGTATAGAACAATGAAACACCATCAGCATGTGCTAGTGGTAAACAAATAGAGCAATATGAATCACACTTTGACAATTGTGGTTACTATGTGCACTGAAAAAAGAGGAGGAAGCAAAGAGGAAAATATGGATGCGGTCATGGCTAGGGAAAAGAGGCCAGCTTGCAAATGGAGTTTGAGGTAAGTAGTTTTAGGTTTTAGCGCCATGCATTGATCAATAAGCCACGTTGCATTTTTATTGGCTAGTCAGTGGACGTAGGTCGTACCAGCAAACACACTGTGAGATGATCATGCTAAATTTCTGACACTGTCAGAAAATTATCGCAGGCTATCTTTGGTCACAAATGAGTTAAGAAGTGTTAAATGAATGTAAAGAAAAAATAAGAAAACAGATCCAGGGCATGTGCGGCAGCTCTTAAAGTGACAGCAGCCTAATAAACCTGCTGTTGTCTGTCTCATTAATGTTAATCAAAGAACAAATGACAAATAGAAAATCACACTGCTCTTGACTGAGTCACTTTTCTAGATTTGATAAGGATTCATTTATATTCAATTTTAAATGTATTTCATGTTAAGACTTTATTTTACTGCACAGATACAGAAATTATTCAAGAAATTATTTAAGAAATTATTTAATTACCTGAACAACTACCTGAAAATCTTAAAGCACTGTAAAACTATAACTTTTTTGTACATTTTAGTAGAGCAGGTAAAAATCCGTCCTGACTTGGCCAGTTGAAAAACCCCTTTGTGTTGAGCCCTGATATATTAAAGGCACAACTAAATGTGACATTTAATACAATGGGTTTAATGTGAAAATAGTTTTAAGTTCACTTAAATTAAAAGTTATTATGTATTTTTTAAAGCCTATTAAATGTTACAAATATAGCTTTCAAATATACTGTAATGTTGAATGGCTATAATTAATGGCTCAAATTGAGGGGAAAATCTATTTAAGAGACATCAGTCTCTCATCATGTCTATGTCTATGTATTGCATTATTTTTACATTATTTATTTTTGCCTATAAAATCAATCTAGATCCATAAAAATTTACTTATTTGAGTAGAATAGTTAAGAATTCTTGCCCCTGTAGATTTGCACAGTAACATCCGTTCACTCTCATAAAACAATGTTGCACTCTTAAAACAAACAAATATATAAATGAATAAAAATTCTAAAGTTGTAAGTCTAGCAGTAAACACTTTCAAAAGCTGTTTTACCATAAAATCAAAAGAAACAGAAATGACATTCTGCATGAGTAAACTTTCAGCTGACACTGGTATTAGTCACACTGTTAGCCCTTGCTGTAAAAAAAGTGACAGTATCATACCATTTTCCATTAAAACAGTAATATACCATAAAAAACAATGCATTCTGGGATATTTTTGCATTTTCGAGAAAGTAGCCTACAGGAATATTGTGAGTTAGCAGACACCCAGAGGCTGTGTTCCAAATCACACACTATACCCTCATTCACTATTCCCTACATTAGTTAACTAATATAGTCCACTTGACTGAGTGAATGAAAAGAAGTGAGTGAATTGAGACACTGATGAACACCTGATAAGAAGAATCACTGAAGGAGAGAAACAAGAACTGAAAAAAGATAAACACAAGAACTACAACTGACTTCCAGCAACACTGAGTGTGAAACAGTTTACAAACCAGTTTATAATTATTTCTGTCATACATGTACAAAAGTTATTGTTGAGAATTAACAGAGATTTAGTTAATAATAAAGTTTGTAAGTTTGATCACCATAATGGAGATCAGTATTTGCTTTAGTTGGTCTCTTGACACTTGACTTCTAACTATTTATCTCACTCTGACTGCTGTAACAGTGAGTTTATAAAACACATCTGTTGTGGCAAGATAAAGTAAGAGGTTATCAGGTGATTTAGATGTTTATGATGTCAAAATCATCCTGGTCATGTCTGAATTTCAGATATATCCTGTATATATTTTTTGAGTTATGAGTATGTCACATTTAACATATATATCTGTGAAACATGAAATCAATATTTCTGTAATTAGGTCTTCTGAAGAATGTTGTAACCATATATTGAATTAAAAATATGTCCCTCCTGCTTAACTTAGACACACAAAGACATCAACAATCAGCATATGAATCTCAACAATGGTGACAATCAAAAGTTTCATGCTGCAGTGCATGCTGGGATCCAGGATAGTATAAAACTCCCAGCATGCACTGCTGCATGAATAAATAAAAAAAATATTGCCACCATTGTTGAGATTCATGTGCTAAATTGTGATATCTCTGTGTTTCTGAAAGACAGTGTAGCTCAGTTTTTTTTTTTTTTGGTTAATACATTATTTGTTAAAAAAAAGTCATTGTAATTTATTGCTATGGTTTCACAGTGGTGGTAATGTAACACTTTTGATTGTGGATTAAATTCTGAACGAGTGAGAATGAATCAGATTAGCGAATAAACAGGCAATATGATGATTTTTGTCATCATAATCATTATAACCGCAACCATTAATAAACTGTGTGTGTGTGCTCAAGTGCGATTTACCAAAAGCACAGTTCACGCAGCAATAGAAACACTAAAGGTTTAGCATCAGCATCCCAACTAAAGCAAGCACTGATCTCTATAATGGTAACTTCAAACCACACATTTTAACAACTTCTGTATGCATGACAGAAATAAAGTCATACTGGTTATTAATAAGTTTAATACTGTGTAATGGCTGTAAGTCAGTTGTAGTTCTTGTGTTTATCTATTTTCTGTCTTGTGTTCCTCTTTCCTTCAGTGATTCTGCTTGTTAACAGCAGGTGTTCATCACTAATGCTCAACAATCACTTACATATTCAGTGCCGCTGCTAGCCATTTTGGTGCCCTAAGCATAATTCCATTATGATGCCCCCCCCCCCCCCCCCCCACCCCCCTAAAAAAATATATTTTCATTTAGGATTTTCCTTTGAGGAAATTGAAAATTTCCTGAGGATTTTCAATGAGGGTATGATTTATAAAAAAAAGTAAAAAGTAAAAAAGTTTTTAGTTTAGGGTCTAATGCTTACTATTAACTAGTTTCATAGTTTTATAATCACCGTGGTCCCGAATTTGAGGCAGGTTAGTTAGGGGGGTTCGGGGTTTCCCTGAGAAAATTTTGGATTTCTCTGAACTACAGATGTGCATTTTAAGATGTTGTGAAGGCACAAAAAAAAAAAAAAATCGATAACAACAGCTTTAAAACCATGTCAGTGGGCAGCTGATTATTTTTCTCTCCTCATCAGCATCACACTCTATTTCTCTTTGTTTTTATCTTGCCCTGTCTGTTCCCCTCCTAAAGTTGGCTTTTTTAATTTACTAAAGGCTACAATTTGTATTTTATTCTCAATATGTACACATTCATTATTAATCCTGTGCCTAACATGATGAAAACGGCTTTGTTCATGTTTCCCCTCACAATGACAGAAGCCTAAACACTAGGCTACATGTTACATAGGCCTATTTTCAGTTCAAAATGGCGAAAATAGACAAAACTATAATAGTTTGCCTAATTATTTTTTGTCATTAGTTTAACATTTATGACCTAAAAAAACTGTCAAATATATAAAGTTAAGTTTCGCTACTTACATCTTATCTCGCACTTGACCGTACACTGAAGCGTCGAGTTGCACTGTTAAAATTCGCGCTCAGCGTCTGTGAACATAAAGCCCGCCTACTACTTTGATTTGATTGGTCATCTCAAATATTCTGACATTGACGAGCAGTGACAGACCAATGAGGCTAAGATGAACACACACACACACACACACCCTGTCCTCTGTTTCTGACGTGCTCTGCTCTCTGCTCGGAGTCGGCGCAGCTGCGGATTGAAGATGAAGAACGCGCTGAATCTGATTATAACAAGAAGTTTGATGATTGATTTTTCATTAGGCTATTTTTGGTGCCCCCTCAGCACTTGGTGCCCTACGCACAGCGCGTGATGCGCGTGGTGGGAGCGGCGGCACTGTACATATTCACTGAATTGTCTCACTGCAGCACTGTCAATGTTACTTTTTACTCTTTGTAGTGTGGAATTTCCTGTGGGGTTTAAAGGGTTAACAGTGTAAGATAAAAAGACACACCCACTAGATGTATTTTAACAGTAATAAACTGTAAGTTATTAAACAGGTTTATACTGGCAACACTGTTGCCAGTATTTTACTGTAAAATGTAGTTTTTTTGGTCACCATTGTGCTGAAGAGTAGAGCCTGTGCTTTAGTCCAGGAGAAGATGTACAAACATTGATGATATACTGCATGTTGCTTTATTTAACAGAGAGTGACTGTATAGTTGCTGGTCCAGTGGAAATCTCTTTAATTAAAAAAGTTTTTTGTGGTTTCAAATGAAAGTTCACAGTAATACTTTGCTCACAGTTTTAATGTATTATAAATGTTAGTTAATACATTTAAGTTATAGTTGGTCATTTTAAAGCAGTCAGTTTCTGCAAGTGAAATTAGTTAACTTGAGTTTTAGTGCATTTTTACAGTAACATACTGTAGATTACAGTAAATAACTGTACAATTAACAGTAAATTGCTGGCAACAGTGTTGCCAGTATTTTACTGTAAAAAAAACCCGGTAAGGGCTAACAGTGCATGCAAAGTAATCCCTTGAAATGCAAAACAAACCAAATTTCTCTCTGTTTAAAATCATACATTTAGTTCTTCAGATCTCGGGAGAGATATTTTTGTCTTTGTTATTTACAATGCATTCCTATTATCAAATTATATTCATAGATGCCACCTACGTCACTACCAAATAGAACGCCGCCATATTTACGACCTATCTCGCCCGGTATGGCCGCCCAAACTGCCCATATAAGACATGATGCAGCGCATGCCAACTCGTGTCCCACTGGGTAGATCAGCACGTTACAGTACAAATGTAAAAATAGCAGTTCGGGGTTGAGCCGAATACCTCTTTCGGCTGTTGTTGCAACATACTGCCGGCATTACTGAGACCGTCGGTCGTAAAGATGGCGGCGCAAAGCTACAGTGAGGTCATGTGACTTGAACGAATTGGGTTGCCGAAATAAAGCCGAAATTCATATCATTCATATCACATATCTATTTTAAAGTTTTCTTTTTGCATAAAGAAAATACATCCTATTCCTAGACCAAGATTTATTTATTTTTGCCTTGTGATATTTTCAGGATAATTAAGTCTTTTGATGAAGGAGATTTTTTGCTCATTAGGTAATGGAATTTTGAGGAAGAAAAAAAAGCTAAATTGTAATGAAAATAATGGCATAATAATTAAACAATTGTTTTGGCCTGTTTTTTTTTTAAACAGGCTTTGTTTTATTGTTGCAAAATACAATTTATTGTATTCTCGTACTTTATTCCCCTCTTTTTTTAATAAAGTAATTCAGCTAGTCTTTTGGAAAAACTAAATGTAATTCACAGCAGATGTGGTCCAGGTTCAGATTTTCAGTAAAACGGCTTTTGGTGAGCAGAATTGGCTCTCAATCCCAGTTGTGCACAAGTCTGGAACCCTGTTTGGACAGAGTAACTTCTTACACAGAATGAAAGGGACAGAGAGGAAGTGGGTTTGCTGGAAGCAGGAAATGGCAGATGAAGTGATGCTTCAGAGACCCCAATTAGCAGCATTAAAGAGATGCTTGAAAAAGCTTCACATTCGACTTTATATTTTAGAAAAAAAATTATTGAAGAATTTCTTACTGAATTAGTATGTCACAACCCAAAAATGAGTCAAAGGATAGTGTGCTACCTGTGCTAAATGTGAAAGATTAATTGTATACAGTAATATATAGTACAATACAAATATATGCTTTGAAAGTAATGCTTCCCATAGCTTTTAGCATAGGGGAAATATAAATAATTAATCATAACTCGTTTTGATTAATTATGGATATATGGATCAGTTAATCGAATTAACTTGATGTAACAGAAATAACATTACCATAAAAAAAAAACTGTTCATCCAGTGAACACTCAGTTTTGGTTGTCCATCAACTTTTTAGAAAGGGTGTTTTTCATGGCCACAGAAAAATAATTATTTCTTAGCATGTATAGTGTTTACAGCATGTAGCATGATCAGGAATCGTTTAAGTGACATTAATCTGCAGCAGAACCAGTATCATATTATTGTACACAAGTTTTATTAACTAAATCACAAAAACATAACTAAGCTTAACCAACACATGCAAAAAATGCATACATGGGATTTAGAAAAGTGAAAGTGATGTAAACGGAACAGGAAAGAGCAATTGAGCAATGAAAAGACAACCTGAAAGAGCCATCAGTCTCTTATTTCAAAGCACCTCATTAAAAGGGGTTTAGTCAAGTCAACTCAAGTCTTAGGCTTTACCACAGCTCTAGGATAAAATTGTCCAGCTAAAGTTAGTTTTGATTGATTCACTTCCATTGCAAAGATTGTGCCCCTAACTTAGGGACAGCTAATACGACACAACAGAAATAACGCGCTCCGGCCGCCCATCCGCATAAAAGTGCCTGGTGTCTCGAGAACGCACTTCCTGAAATAGATTTGAATGTTCAAACGATTATCCGTTATCTCTGCGCAAACCTCAAAAGTGCAAACCCGTGAAAACGCAGATGGCGCGCACATGCGCATCACATGTTCAGTCGATAGGTATGCGCGTTTGAATATATATATGTGCGCACTGCGCAGGCGTGTAGTCCTGCAATCAACCAGCAATAAACTACTTGTCTGGCTTAAAAATGTATAATACAGAGTTTTTTGAACTGACAGAGTGTGTCTGTTTCCTGGACAATGTTAGGAAGATTGTTCCAAAGTTTTGGTGATAAATAGGAAAAGGATCTACCGCCAGCAGTCGATTTTTATATTCTAGGTATTATCAACTGGCCAGAATTTTGAGATCGCAATAGACAATTTAGACCATTTAGTTAAACCATTTAGTGCTTTTTAAGTAATCAGCAATATTTTAAATGTATATGATGTTTGATAGGGAGCCAATGCAGTGTTGACAGAACCGGGCTAATATGGTCATACTTCCTGGTTCTGGTAAGCTGTAGTTTGTTTATTAAGCGTGCAGGGCAACCACCCATAATAGCATTACAATAATCTAGCCTCCCGCATTTTTCATTGAGAGCATATAACATAATTTAAATATATTTTTAAGATGAAAAAATTCGGTTTTACGTGATTATTACATACACCTTATGATGCACTCTTGGACACATCATCAGTGATAGTACCTGGGGTCATAGGGGGTTTCGGGTCTTTCAACTTCAGACCCCCTCACCCAGGCGACCCGACCGGGAGTGATCAGTTCCCGGCCTGTGTCCAAGAAGCGTTCGCCCACTGTTTGTCCCTCCTGATCCACAGCCATCGTGAGGCTTTTTGGCTCTTCTCTGTGATTCCCAAGAGGCTGTAGGCCCTGCAGAGTGACTTTACTGCAATGCCCCTTCCCCCAACCTCGATGGGCAAGCACTGAGCACGCCACCCCCGTCTACGACAATCCTCCACCAGCTCCGCATATTTCTCCCTTTTCCTTTCACTCGCTTCCTCCATCCTCTCCTCCCAGGGCACTGTTAGCTCCAACAAGATAATCTGCTTCGATGTTACTGAGAACAGAACCATGTCGGGTCTAAGGCTGGTCTCCACAATGTCTCAGGGGAACTTGAGTTGTTTTCCCAGGTCCACCCTTAGCTGCCAGTCATTCGCTGTTCCCAGCCGGCCTGTCTGAACTGTTGGTCGGGAAGGCGGAGGTTCTCCTGCTCTTAAGAATGAAATTTTGTGCTTTGGTGGTTGTAAACGATGGACTCAGCAACCACCTTCAGCACTTAGTCATAGCGCCAGCGGTAGCAGCCTTCCCCAAGTGCTTTAGGACAGCTGCTGAGGATGTGTTCCAGCGATTCCTCTTCAATGGCACAAGGTACAACATTGTCCAAACAAAAGAGATTGAATGGACTGGGCAGGGTGTCATAGACAGACTGAATGAGAAATTTGATGCGATAGGGCTCAGCCCTCCACGAAATCTTCCTCTCCAACTTACGCTATTAGTTTGACTCTGTTATGGTCGAGGAACTTGCACATGGCTTGATGTGTTGACGCCTGCCGGCCCGCAACTTTGTGTTCGGATCAGGTTTCCGGTCCCACATGCACAGCAGCCAGGAGAAAAAAGGGAGAGAGAGTTTGTGTTGGCTTTTAAGTTTATGAGAAATGTGCAGTTTTCCAGAGGGAAAAGTTCCTTTGTTTGGAAGCTGCCTCATTTGTATGTTTAGCTGGATGGGGTGTTGATGCAGAAAACATGAAAGATTCTTGAAATACTAATACGTTGCATAGGTATCAACATATAATATAGGCTACACGATCATTTAGATCATCAAAATACAAATTCGCAGATACCAATCATGGTATAGGTCAGGTTACATTAACGTGTGGTTCTATCATAAAGCATGCATAAAACGGTATACAATACAAAATACTATACAGAGCAGTAATAACCACACGATGTTCTGGAGATATGTATGTTCATTTATAGAACAGTTTGTCTATAAATTGAGTCTGTTTTACGGACTTTATGCGTTTTCCCTTGGCCTGATTTAAAGTGAGTTTAGAGCAAAGCTCTGCCTAGGTCATAAACCAGTCTTCCCTCACTGTTAGTCGCAGTTTTTGTGGCTGGTCCACACATATAACTCTAACACATAATCTATTGGGAGAGTGGGTTTGCCTGATTGTCCATTAAATATAATACATTATTTGTGTATCTGATTGGTTCAGCCATTACAGTTCACATCCCTTGTGAAAAAGAAAATCATACTATTAAGAAAGAATATACTTAAGTGCTATCTGAATATAATGTGTTAAACTTGTATTTACAAATAAATAATATATATATATATATATATATATATATATATATATATATATATATATATATATATATATATATATATATATATTACTGTTTACATTTATATTTAAATCCAATTAGTTAAACTTAAGAGTGTTTTACTTTGACCTAATTAAGGAGGACTTAAGTATATCTTTACACATCAAAATAAGTGTACTTATTTAAAGCACAACATAAGATTATTAAAGAATGATTTAAAAATAACTTTTAATTTGACATTTTTACAAAGTGCGCTATTTAAATGTCTAAATATAAATGTTTTAATGTGTACTCTCTTTAGGTGCATTTAATATTCAGTAATACTATATTATCTGCAAGTACAGTTTTGTTTACAAATATGCTTTTATATAGAAGCTTGTTTCCCCCACGGAATAAAACTATTTAAAAGATAATTGCGACTTTTTATCTTGCTATTCTGACTTCTCATAATTGCGAGTTTATATCTCTCAATTCTATCTTTAACTCACTACTGTGTGTTTATATAAAATACATTATTTTATATAAAACTCAGAATTGTGAGATAAAAAGATGCAATTACCTTTTTAATTTTATATTTTTTTATTAATATTTTTCTATAAACAAGCTTCCATGTTTGTAAGATTGGAAGTACATGTTAATACAAATGAGTGTGCTTCTTTCTTTTTTTTTTTTTTTTTTTTTTTTTTACAAAGGTAGGCCGTGTGTTTAATCAAACTTAAGCTCTAAAACATGCCTTTGCAAAGGTGTAACTCAACTAGCAGTCCCAATGTGTCCTTATTTGTTTATGTTCTCTTGCAGGACATGATGCACTTTTATGATGAATTTGAGAACACGGCCAAGCCTTTTCTTGTAAAACATTTGTGCCAGAACTCATATCTGCAGCAATAGGAATGTCAGGGGACCGCTCTGGCAATATTGTGTGTGTATATGATGGAGAACATAACAGAGAGACTTCAATTTTCTACAGGTGTAGCCATGCATTGGTTGCATTAAAAACATGATTTCTCTCAGTTATGGTTCAAGGCTCGTCAATAAGGTCTCATCCCAGAAAAAAAGAAAGAAAAAAAATCCTTTTCTAGTGGCTCTAACCCACAATAAAGCTCTCATCTGGCATTTTGTGAGTGACTGAAAGCCAGCCGGTGCAGTGGCCCCATGGCACCATTTAATAACAAGGGTTTAATACTTTGGCCAGAAATCATTAAACTATTATCAGTAGTTTATATTACGTCATGTTTTTATACACTATTGTGTTTTATCTTTTATTTAATGTGCACTTGTAGTGTTCTTCAAAGCTAAAAATGATACTTTCAAAATAATCTGTTCTTGCAGATAATATAATATTAATGAAATAAAGGGCCACTTAAGTGCACTTAAAGAGAGACACTTGACACATGACTGTTTTGACACACTTAAGTACACATTTAATGTTTAACTTTAAAGCTGATAACATATGTAATTGAATGAATTACATTACATCATCATTACACACACATTTAAATACATGACGTACTGTACAAGCAGTCTGTGCACAGGCTATATGCACTATGCTGTAATGTGAGTATCTTAGCATGTTCTAATAGAATTCCTCTGAACAATAGTTTGCTCTTATTTAGAGTGTTTCTTAGAGGTACATTGTTAAAAATGTAAGAGACACTCCCTCATTCAGGCGCGCCTGTGGTTCCCTTCCTTTGTTCTTGTGGTGTCAGCAAGCAAACTTGTACATTATCTCCGCTTTTATTAGCTTTCTATCTCAGTCTATCATCAACCCTTTCCTTTTACCGGCGATGACATCTTACGAAGAAAGCTCCGCCCCGTCTTGACCAGCACTGAACACACACCTCCAGTTCATATAAACAGGCCTCACTGTAATTACTGCTGTCAGTCACGCTTGAGTCTCACACAATCATTAATAGATTAGTTGATGTTTCATTGCTGGAGGCCTGTGTCAGACCTAAAGTTTGTCCCAGTTTTGCAATGACAGTAGCTATATGTAAGTGAGCAATGTGTACTTTTTCCTCTGTGTCACCGGCACTGAGGTATCCCAATTATTTGTCTGCAAAAGCCAGTAAAACCAACCCGTTCTCAAGGCAATTCGTACGAATTTTACGAGGTGGCTAATTCATACGAATTCATACGACCTCACTACGAATTAGCCACCTTTTAATCACTCGTACAAATTCGTACAAATTGGTCGTGAGATAGCGTTGGTAAAACACATCATTCAGTGTCAAACAACAGATCTCAATTCCACATTTTTGTATCCCACTCACTGACAGTTGGATCGAGCCCAGTGCATTATGGGTGTTGACATTTCCCTTCCTTTTGGCAGCCTATTGTCCATGTAGCACATGCTTTTCTACTACATAGGCAGGCAAGTTTTGTTAAAAGCCCATCTTGTCATGACTGAGTCAAGACAATTTTTACCAAAGCAACACTCTAAAAAATGCTGTGTTGTTCCAAAACAAATTTGGGTTAATTATGGTCAAACCCAACCATTGGGTTACATTTTTTATAGTTCCTTTTCCTTTAGTTCCAGTTTCCCTGATCATTTAGTTTTGGTTGCGTCCGAAATCACATATTCTCTTGAGTAGGTACTTATTTTGAACAAGTAATTATTTCACAACTGTTAAAAAATATGTTCTATATATAGATGTGGGCAGTATGTAATCTGGAAGTACTATATTAGCCGTGTTGTCATTATAATGTGACTTATCAGCATCAGTTGTATTGCTTTACTGCCATTCACAAATCCTCTGCAGTGGAATCAGGATAGTAAAGTGTCCGTCATATGCACATTTAAGAATCTCTCCGGAAGTATTAGGTCATCCAGGTATGTTTCGCCTATTCTTGTATTACTGTGAATTCATCTGTTTTTCTCCTACTATGTATGGAAGTATGCGATTATAGATGCAGCCCTTGGTTGCTGTTTATGTCTTCATTTGTTTCTATGATTAAATAATCACCTGTGTCTCATTTATTTCCCTTGTTAACTTGTGTGTACTGCATATATACTCCCAGTTCTGTTCTTTGTAATGATCATTGTTTAAATGTAGTGCACACAAATTGTGACATTTGAATTGTGTACTCAAACGCACACAGATCCTACACTCAAAAAAATGATGTGTTGGCTTTACTTAACTTTTTTTTGTAAACAGGCACCACCGGTTCCACATAACTATGTTTCGTTAAACAAACATAATATGTTCATGTAACTTCAACATCATGGAATTTGGTCATTTTAAGCGACCCAATTAAACTCTGAGCTAATGAGTTAATTAAGTCAATAACTGAGTGATGATTGAGCATTATTGAAGACACCTGATGTTAACAAGCAGAATCTCTGAAGGAGAAAACCAGAATTTTTAAGTCACCATTATGGAGGTAAGTATTTGTTTTTGTTGGGCTCTTGACCATTAACTTATTAACTTTAGATTTTGTTTGGTTGCTGTACATGAGTTATAACAGCCGAATGAACAATAAACAAAGGTCATCTGATGGTGTTGGTTGTGTTTTAACATAATCATTATTTCACAATCATTTGACCTGAGTCACTGAACTTATATTAAAATGAATTTCTGAGTTAACTTCACCTTATGGATAATAGCAGCACTGTCATTGTAGAGCATACTATTTTTAGACTTAATGAAATTCAAATGAACAAATCAATAAACAAAAAAGAAACTTCCTAAAAAATATTTTGAGTAGGCACACACAGACATCAAGAATCAGCCTGTGAATCTCAACAATGGTGACAATTATAAAGCATGTTGCAGTGCATTCTGGGTGCCACCAATCAAAACTCATTCATGGCTCCCATCATGCATTGCTGCATGAATAAATAATGAGCTTATGATCTGTTTGTCACCATTGCTGATATTCATATGTTGATTCCTGATGTCTGTGTGTGCCTACTGAAAATATTTTTAAAAAAATTTATTTTTTATTTCTTGATTTGGTCATTTGAAATTCATTGAAAAGGCTAAAAATAGTATGCTCTACATTGACAGTAAGGTAAACTTAACTCAGAAATTGGGTTCAATATGAGTTCAGCAACTCAGGTCAAATGATTGTGAAATACTGATTACGTTAAAACACAACCAACACCATCAGATCTCCTCAATTCATTGTTCATCCGGCTGTTATAACTCATGTACAGCAACCAAACAAATTCTAAAGTTAATAAGTTAATGGTCAAGAGCCCAACTAAAACAAATACTTACCTCCATAATGGTGGCTTAAAAATTCTGGTTTTCTCCTTCAGAGATTCTGCTTGTTAACATCAGGTGTCTTCAATAATGCTCAATCATCACTCAGTTATTCACTTAATTAACTCATTAACTCAGAGTTTAATTGGGTCGCTTAAAATGACCAAATTCTATGATGTTGAAGTTACATGAACATATTATGTTTGTTTAACGAAAAATAGTTATGTGGAACCGGTGGTGCATGTTTACAAAACAAAGTTAAGTAAAGCCAACACATCATTTTTTTGAGTGAGATACGTTTGTTTACTAGATCAGATATTTAACCACTAAGCCCACCACATTCTATATTAAATATGGTATCTAATAAAGGAGAGTGTGCTTTCTCTCAACATCAGCGAGTATTATCTGAGGATGTTATTGCAGCGTTTATTTGATCTTTTAGCACTAATTTTAGCACATGTCAGAGAATGCTATCAAACTACCATCACTCTTCTGGAATTGAACACCTCATCCTAAAACCTGACATATGTGTTAAACAAATTAAAACAAATGCGTGGCCTGGAGAAATGATGGCTTTTAAATCTTTGTTCTCTGCTCTTGGTATTGTGCCCTTGTCATTTACGGAATTGATTGCTGGTTAAGGTTTTTAGTGCTTTTAGGTTTGACATCAAAAACTAATAAAAAAATATTGATTGACAGGATATTGATTTGGGAAACAACTGGCAGGAACCCAGCGTTCCTGATACCTGTGTAGAGAAACTATTGACCCTTCACTAATAATAATAAAAATAAGAAGAAGAAACACTACACATAATACAGTAGATGGAGTCAACCTAATGTTTCCCTTGGGACCGAAAGAAGCACAGGGATAGAATAAACACATTTTTAGAGGAAAAAGCCTACAATTAGTTAAAGCTGGGAGTAGCCTGTCAGAACACACAACACTGTAATCAGTCTGTCAAAAGTACACATTAAAATCTACAAAGCTATACTATCATTATGGGAACACTTTATTCTTTAAATTATGCAATGACTTTGTGGTAAAAAATAGTCCATAATCAATTGTGCATTAACATGGGTCAATGACATACTGTGTCCACGATGAAGACAAAGACATACAAATTGTTTAAAACATAGTGTAAAGTTCTCAAGCCTCGTTTAGTCCAAATCAGATTTTTGTGCATATCCGACTGAAATCAGATCAGATTTCTATGGAGGCTTGTTTCCGCCACAGAATGAAACATTTTAAATGATAATTGCGACATTTAAGTTTACATCTTGCAATTTTTTTCTCTGAATTGCGAGATATAATGTCAGAATTGCGAGATATAAACTCGCAATTGTGTGTTATGAAGTCAGAATTGCGACATATACACCCAGTTACATTTTTTTTATCATTCTGTGGTGGAAACAAGCTTCCATCGATTTAGCAAGTGTGAACGGTGCAGAACATTCCCTTATTTCTGCCTAAATCTTTTTGCAAAAAATTGGACTCTATTCTGGTTCCTTTTGTCTGGAACTATAAATCCCATAGGATTTCTAAGCAGAACCCATGTAAACCCAAAATACAGGGTGGGCTCGCCCTACCCATTTTTCTGTACTACTGGGCAGCAAACCTGAGGGTTCTGACTTCATGGATAGATTTGACTATGATAGGGGAGATCTGGCTAATGCTTGAACAGGTTGAATGCCTCCCTTATTCCATTACCACAATACTTCTATCACCCACAGGTATAGCTAGTTCCCCTTCAGTCGCTCACGTTCGACGTGACGTCGACGTGACGACGTTAGGGGATCACTTCAGGGAGCCCTATCAACTTCGAGTATCTAAAGAACAAGCCAATGAACGTTGGCGTGCGTGAAACGCGTCACGCGCCCCGCCCCGCAGCGCGGGTATAAACAGGAAGCGGACGCCGCACTCATTGTCTTTCGCTTCGGAGCCGAGCTTTTATTGACTCTGAGTTCTACAGACTGCTGCACGTTGTTCATAACGAGAACTAGAGGGAGAAGGAAACTCTGCTTCAGTGCTGGTGTGACGGCGCGATCAGTGGTGGCCGCGAGCATTCTAACCACAACTGCCGTTTTCACGGCATCATCTGTGTGTATGTGTGTGTCGGTCTCGTGGGCGTTCCTTAACTGAGAGTGTACCCGATTACACCGCGGCTATCCCTGGGTGCTTCAGCACTAAAAGAGTCTTTATTTCTTTCCTCTGTTTGTTATTTTCAACTAAAAGAGCAACACAAGCGTGACCCTGCGTCCTTTTCAGGATGTCATTCCGCTTGTGTGTTTCTGGGTGCGGTCGTTCCCTGGCGCCAGCAGATGGCCACAAGAGTTGCCTCTCGTGTTTGGGCATTCAGCACGCTGAAGCAGCTTTTGTGAATAGTTCATGTTCCCATTGCGGGAATATGACTATGGCAGCGCTTAGATCGAGACTCGCTTACCTCACGGGAGGTGCAGTCCCCTCGCCTATGCCCCGATCTAGTGCTTATTCTGCCCCGCAGAATAGGCCTACTTCAGCGCATGACCAGGGTGATCTGAGGATTACCGTGAGGGCTTCCCCGTCGAGGCAATCTCCGCGGGCCCCTCACGCCTCTCATGTGCTGTTGCCATCCGCGCCCCTTTGCGAACGACTCGGTCCTCCTCCGGAACGGCCAGTCGTTTCCTTTGGGGCGCCAGCTGACGATCAGATGTCGATCGCAGCATCGGAAGGGGAGCTTCACTCCTCTGGAGATGACGACTCGGCTGCGTTGCCCCCTTCTGGGTGTGTAGCGTTGTCCGAGCCGGATCCAGAGTGGGCGGCTATGCTTTCCCGGGCCGCCGAGAAGGTGGGGCTTGTGTGGAATCCTCCACCACGTCCCGAACCTTCTCGGTTGGACGATTGGTTTCTCGGGGCGGGCCGTGCTGGTTCTCAGTGCGCCGCCCCGGTACCTTTCTTTCCGGAAGTGCATGAGGAGCTTTCTAGGACGTGGAAGGCACCGTATAGTGCCGAAGGCGTTCTAGTGGCTCCTCCCCCCTCGCCACCCTCGACGGCGGGGCAGCTAAGGGGTATGTGGATATCCCCACGGTGGAGCGGGCCGTCGCGATGCAACTGTGTCCGGCATCCGCCTCCTCCTGGCGGGGTAATCCGCGCCTCCCGTCCAAGGCCTGTAAGTTTTCGTCCGGTCTTACGGCGAAGGCTTATAAGGCCTGTGGACAGGCTGCTTCCGCCCTCCATGCCATGGCGCTCTTGCAGGTCCACCAGGCCCAGGCGCTCATGGACATGAACGAGGGTGGTTCTGACCCAGAGCTCCTCCGGGAGCTCCGTGTGGCTACTGACCTCGCCCTCCGGGCGACGAAGGAAACCGCACGTTCAGTCGGTCAGGCGATGTCCACCTTGGTGGTCCAGGAGCGCCACCTTTGGCTCAACCTGGTGGACATGAGGGACACCGATAAATATCGGTTCCTGGATGCCCCTCTCTCCCAGGTTGGGTTATTCGGCGATGCGGTCGAGAGCTTCGCCCAACAGTTCTCGGCCGCCCAGAAGCAGACGGAGGCCATCCGACACATCCTGCCCCGGCGGACCGCTGCTGCTCCCACCCGTCCGCCGGCCGCAGACCCTCCGTCCGCTCGTCGCCTAGGCCGTCCTCCTGCGGCGTCCTCCGCTCCCGCTAAGCCTCAGCAGCAGCAGCCACCATCCAGGCCTCAGCGTGGAGCAAACCGCAGGAAGTCGGCCACGCCCGTCCAGGCCGCTGCCAAACCAGGTGGTAAGCGCAGGTGCAAACGACCCTGAGACGGGCGACCCAGAGGTGGATCAAGTTGCTCTCCAGGAGACGGTGAAGGCACCGCTCCTTCCCCGGTGGAGGGCCCGGGGTGGAGAATCTTCTGTTTCTTTTTGTTCCTTTTCCGCCACTGCCTTCAGTGGTACCCACATATTAAATAAAAGAGCAATTTCTGAAACCTCTGGGTCCCAAGAGAGCGCGCTTGGCGGTCGACGACGCTATGCCTTGTCACCCTCGAGCCCCTCTTTCATCGCCAGCGAGCAGCAGTGGCTGTGTTCCGGACGCACTGACGCCTCCACACACTCACTCTGCCCTTCGACGGAAGCAGGTACGTGTTGCACCACACATTCAGACCCCACTCTGGGCCGCTATGCCGTCCGAGCGGGCCCTGCATTCCGCCGCGCTGCCCCACCCCGGGTATGTCTGTGGTGCCTTGATTCCGCTTGCGCGGTGTCTGGGAGCCTGGCTAGCGCTTCCCAGCCCTGTCTCGCTGGCTCATCCGTACTGTCAGACTCGGCTATGCGATTCAGTTCGCCCGGCGTCCCCCTGTATTCAGGGGCATTCTGTTTACCCGCGTTCTGGCGGACAGTGCCCCTGTGCTCAGGGCAGAGATCGCAGTCCTACTGGCGAAGGACGCGATCGAGCCGGTCCCTCCAGCCGATATGAAGACCGGCTTCTACAGCCCGTACTTCATTGTACCCAAGAAAGGCGGTGGGTTACGGCCAATCTTGGACCTGCGTGTCTTGAACCGGTCCCTTCACAAACTGCCGTTCAAGATGCTTACGCAGAAACGCATTTTCAAATGCATCCGTCCCCAAGATTGGTTTGCAGCGATCGACCTGAAGGACGCGTACTTTCATGTCTCGATTCTCCCTCGACACAGACCGTTTCTTCGCTTTGCGTTCGAGGGACGGGCATATCAGTACAAAGTCTTACCCTTCGGGCTGGCCCTGTCGCCCCATGTCTTCACGAAAGTCGGGAGGCGGCCATTGCTCCCATGTGCGAGCGTGGTGTTCGCATTCTCAACTACCTCGACGACTGGCTTATTCTCGCCCAGTCGAGAGAGCAGTTGTGCGAAGACAGGGACATGGTGCTCAGTCACCTCAGCCACCTAGGGCTTTGGGTCAACTGGGAAAAGAGCAAACTCACCCCCGGGCAGAGGATCTCTTTTCTCGGTATGGAGTTGGACTCGATCAACATGACAGCGCGCCTCACCGAGGCCCGCGTCCAGTCAGTGTTGAACTGCGTGAGCACGCTCAGACGCAGAACAGCGGCCCCACTGAAACTGTTTCAGAGGCTCCTGGGGCATATGGCATCTGCAGCCGCGGTAACGCCGCTCGGATTGCTTCATATGAGGCCGCTCCAACACTGGCTCCACGATCGAGTCCCGAGATGGGCGTGGCAGAGCGGCTCGTGCCGGGTCCAAGTGACTCCGCACTGTCGCCAAACTCTCAGCTTGTGGTCAAACCCTTCGTTCCTGTGGGCAGGTGTTCCCCTAGAACCAGTGTCTAGGCACTCTGTGGTCACCACGGATGCCTCTGCCACCGGCTGGGGGGCCACGTACAATGGGCATGCAGCTTCAGGTCTGTGGACGGGGCCTCAACTGCATTGGCACATCAACTGCCTCGAGTTGTTAGCAGTACATCTTGCATTGGGCCGCTTCAAAACGCCGCTTCGAGGCAAGCATGTACTGGTCCGTACGGACAGCACTGCGACCGTTGCGTACATCAACCGTCAGGGTGGTCTACGCTCCCGCCGCATGTCACAACTCGCCCGCCATCTCCTCCTTTGGAGTCAGAAGCATCTGAGGTCGCTTCGTGCCATTTATATTCCTGGCCTGCTCAACCGTGCAGCCGACGAGCTCTCACGGCAGCAGGTGCTACCGGGAGAGTGGCGACTCCATCCCCAGGTGGTCCAGCTGATTTTCAGGCGCTTCGGGACCGCACAGGTAGATCTGTTTGCCGCCCCGGACACGTCTCACTGCCAGTTGTTCTATTCCCTGACCGAGGGCACCCTCGGCACGGATGCTCTGGCACACAGCTGGCCCCCGGGCCTACGCAAATATGCGTTTCCCCCAGTGAGCCTTCTTGCACAGACCTTGTGCAAAGTCAGGGAGGACAAGGAGCAGGTCGTGTTAGTTGCGCCGTATTGGCCCAACCGGACCTGGTTCCCCGAACTTGTGCTCCTCGCGACAGCCCCTCCCTGGCCCATTCCTCTGAGAGAGGACCTGCTCTCTCAGAGACGGGGCACCCTGTGGCACCCGCGTCCGGACCTCTGGAAACTCCATGTCTGGTCCCTGGACGGGACGCGGAGGTTCTAGGTGACATACCCCCAGCGGTAGTTGACACCATCACTTCAGCTAGAGCCCCCTCTACGAGGCGCCTCTATGCATTGAAGTGGAACCTATTCGTTGAATGGTGTTCTTCTCACGAGGAGAACCCCCGAACTTGCTCGGTCAGAGCCATGCTTTCCTTCCTGCAGGACGGGTTGGAGCGAAGGCTGTCTCCCTCCACCCTTAAAGTGTATGTTGCCGCCGTTGCCGCACATCACGATGCAGTTGAAGGTAAGTCGTTGGGAAAGCATGACCTGATCGTCAGGTTCCTGAGGGGAGCAAGGAGACTAAATCCTCCTCGCCCACTCTCTATACCCTCTTGGGACTTGTCTCTGGTCCTTTCGGCACTTCAGAGACCACCCTTTGAGCCTTTGCAGTCAGCTGAGTTAAAAATTCTGTCCTGTAAAACAGTACTCCTGGTTGCATTGGCCTCCATCAAGAGGGTAGGGGACCTGCATGCATTTTCGGTCGATGAATCGTGCCTGGAATTCGGCCCGGCTAACTCTCACGTGATCCTGAGACCCCGGCCCGGATACGTGCCCAAGGTTCCTACCACTCCCTTCCGGGACCAGGTGGTGAACCTGCAAGTGCTGCCTTCGGAGGAGGCAGACCCAGCCCTGGCTTTTCTCTGTCCCGTCCGCGCTCTGCGTCTGTACGTGGACAGAACGCAAAGCCTCAGGACCTCAGATCAGCTTTTCCGTCTGTTACGGAGGCCAGCAGAAGGGGAAGGCTGTCTCCAAGCAGAGGATGGCCCACTGGATAGTGGATGCCATCGCCTTGGCTTACGAAGCCCAAGGCGTGCCTTGCCCGCCCGGGTTGAGAGCCCACTCCACTAGGGGTTTCGCTTCTTCTTGGGCGCTGGCACACGGCGCCTCGCTGACAGATATCTGTAGAGCTGCGGGCTGGGTGACACCTAACACGTTCGCTAGGTTTTATAGCCTACGTGTTGAGCCGGTTTCTTCCTGTGTGCTCGCTTCAACCTGCCGGTAACACCGAAGTTTCCGCTCTTGTGTCGGCTTGCTGCGCCACTCCCCTCCACATGGAGCGGATACGTGCGCTTTTTTGCTCCAGTCGAGTTCCCCACTCTGGCGAACCCTGTGAGTTCCTCCGCACCCCTCCGGCAGTCGGACGTTGCGGAGCGTCCGACGCCAGGCCTAGTGCTCGTATGCTTGTGTAACTTGTGCTAGTCTGGGTTCCATATGTGGTGATTCCTGCGGCGATCCCATATGAGTATTCTTCCACGACCAGCTCCCTGCGGTGAGCCCGTGTCTTTCCCTTGGCAGAGTCCTGCTCTGCCGTCACTGTCTGGTGTAGCCTCCTCCTTCTCAGGCTGGAGCCACCCCAGTGAATTCCATATGTTGCACTGCCCTTCTGGCCAGTCCATATGTGTATTCTCCACGTTACCTCCCTTCGGACAGGATGTGGCTTCCGCAGCGTACCTCTCCCCTGGAAAGGCACGCTTTCCCAGTGTTATCCAAGAGTTCCACTGTGTGGGTTAACGGAACAACAGTGAACTCCCTCTACGCAGGTCTTCCGCCCCAGCCAGTTGGGGGTCTGAGAGTCTTCCGTAGGGCGCTGGATGTGGCAGCAACCGATGGCGTCTTCCATGGGATCCCCTAACGTCGCGTCGCGTCACGTCGAACGTGAGCGACTGAAGGGGAACGTCTCGGTTACTAATGTAACCCTCGTTCCCCGAAGGAGGGAACGGGAGACGTGATGTCCCGCTGCCACAGTTGCTGACCATCGCTGTACGGCCGACTCAATCTCGGCTACTCAGCGAAAAACAATGAGTGCGGCGTTCGCTTCCTGTTTATACCCGCGCTGCGGGGCGGGGCGCGTGACGCGTTTCACGCACGCCAACGTTCATTGGCTTGTTCTTTAGATACTCGAAGTTGATAGGGCTCCCTGAAGTGATCCCCTAACGTCGTCACGTCGACGTCACGTCTCCCGTTCCCTCCTTCGGGGAACGAGGGTTACATTAGTAACCGAGACGTTCACTTTATAATCACTGTTATTCATAATTATATACGTATTTGGAAACGGTTAAAGATGCATTTTAAAATTCATTCAGATGTCGTTTTTGCTAACCCCTCCTTTTGCCCTTCGATATTAGACAGTGCATTTGAGATCTGGGGAAATTTAGGGTTATGGGAAATATATGGGATTTATATATGAATGGAAAATTTGCTTCCTTTCAACAGCTGTGTAAGAAATATAACATTCCCTCAAATAATTTCTTTAGGTACCTTCAAATTAGAGACTTTGTGAAGTCTTACATTTCTAATTATGTCACTGCCACACCTATGTATCTGGATGCATTCTTGGAAAGATGTCATAGAGATGGTAATACCATCTCCTTTCTATAATATTCCCTCAAATAATTTCTTTAAGTACCTTAGAGACTTTGTGAAGTCTTACATTTCTAATTGTGTCACTGCCACACCTATGTATCTGGATGGATTCTTGGAAAGATGTCATAGAGATGGTAATACCATCCCCTTTCAATAATATTCCCTCAAATAATTTCTTTAAGTACCTTCAAATTACAAACTTTGTGAAGTCCTACATTTCTAATTATGTCACTGCCACACCTGTATCTGGATGCATTCTTGGAAAGATGTCATAGAGATGGTAATACCATCTGCTTTCTGTACAAGGCTTTAGAACAGGTGAAAAGTCGTTTGATGGAGAAAATGTAATCTGCCTGGGAAGAGGAACTTGCAGTAGAAATTCCTGAAATGTGGGAAAGCAGACTTGAACTTGTCCTCAAGTGTTCCATTAATGCAAGACACTGTCTTGTTCAGTTTAAAGTGTTCATTGGCTTCATTATTCCAAGTGTAATCTGAACAAAATATTTCCAGAAGTGTCTCCATTATGTGTCAAATGTCAAATCTTAGATGCCAGCCATTCCTATGTAATGTGTCCAAAATTACCAATTGTCTGGAATACGATTTTCCAGGTTTTTGTAATTATATTTGGAGTTTCTGAAGAGTTTTTGATACTTACACTGGTACAACAACATTTTGTTTCATATGGTTTCATTTCTGAAAAAAAAAATATATTATTTTGTTTTGGAAGAAAAAGGGAAGTTCCAACAATTAAACTATGGCTGACAGAGTTGACTGGTACACTACATTTAGAAAGAATTAGATGTGCTCTAAAAAACAAGATTTTGTTCTTTGAAAAAAAATTGGTCACCTTTTATTTCTTTTCTGCAAGCTAGTGATTGATGTTTACTATGCCTTCATCACCTGCTTTTACCACTGGATAGCACTTTTGGGTTGAGTTTTTGGGTGGGGTTGGATGTTTTTCTTTTCATATTTGTTAAAATGTAAGTTTTATTTCTTTGTATATATATAAGTGTAGTTACAAATGATCTTCTGTTGAAATACCAAATAAAACATTTAAACACAGAAATATGCTCACTGTCTTCATGTTGGTTTCATATGGCTGCACATCTTCATCATCATTTTCATAAATCAAAAGATTTTTAGGTAAAAGGTAAAAAAGATGAGACTCAAAACATGCTCATTACAGAAGAGTTATATTCAAGCCAGTGTATGTATGTATTGTATTTATTATGTATTTTTAGACAATAGATTGAAGTGTTATGTCATCAGAGCATTAATAAATGACAACAATGTACTAAAAACAGAAAAGTTTTTCCTTTGCGATTTTCGCGTACAGACAACTTTGTCAAATCGTTCCCAATTCACACGGCTCCTTGGAAATGACTAAAAGCGCTGTATTATTCATGACAGCCCAGTAGTTGGCAATGTCACTTTGTAAAGAAACACTAGGCGCCTATAGACTAAACATAATGTGCATGACATCACTACACTGTAAAAAAAGTTAACTCATTATTTTGAGTTATCTTTTTGCATGGGTTTTTTTTAGTTTAACTAACTTATTTCGATAAGTTGAGGACAAAAAAACTTAAAATTTCTTGTTGTCTGGACAATCTAGTTAAAAAAATAAGTTGAAACAACTAAATTGCTAAAATATTTTTTACAGTGTATTTTCGCAGAGACGATTTGGTTTTTCCTTTTCAAAAACATGTACTTTGAAACCTGTTTTCAAAAGTTTGCGTTTTCAGGCCCCAAAATGCCGTTGTTGTGTAAATGAATGGATAAAACATATAAAAAGTTTTCAATTTTTTTGTTGAAACCGGTATCGTGCAAACAGCCCCTTGTGTCTTTCAAGCTCTAAAGCAGTTTGCTCATGCAACGTGAACTTATTTCTGAAAACATCATTGCTTATGATGCAATGTGGAACAGCGCCTCTATAAACGTGCAAAATGTACATTTCTGTCTTGACCACTATTGTCAAATACGATTGTCAATTAGCATACAGTTGGTATCGCTCTGTTCTGGGCAAGTCAGCTGAGAGTCAGCTGATGCGAGAATGACCAATGTGACCTTCCAGAACTGACCCTACGCTTAATAGTTTTTCTGTACACATTTTAAGGGTAGACAAAAAACCTTGGAAATTGCTTCTTTTCTTTAACTATGTTGAGTTTAAACAAAAAAGTTAGAAAAACAGCCCTGGCTATCATCTAAATATTGAAATCGATATCTAAACTTTTATTTTGATTAATCTACAAATTTTGATTAAACCGAATCAATATCAAGCCCTGACTGTAGAACCAAGTTAATGTTGATTCAATTAGCAAACATGGCTGTATGCTGCTTAAGAAATAGCTTTAAGTATGAAAAACAAATCATGTGCCATTTCATTTTACACCTCATTTAACAGGCTAAGCATATAACCCATTATTGCCTTGTGGCAGAAGGCGGTTTCAGAAGAGAATGCCTCTCTAATGGCGCTGGAATTAGCGCAGCTAAGTGCTTCACACTCCAAAGGTCAGGGCTAGCAGTGATGGAATATTAGCTTGTGTTGCACAAATGAAATCAATTACCTATGCACTCTTTAGGAGAGATTAGGTTTGAAAATGAGAGGAAAGTGGAAACGTGTTTAACTGGTACTGTGTGGTCAGCGTATGTCACTTCATTCTGTCCAAGTGGACTGCATCACACTTTCAGAGATAGCTGATTTTAACATTAACTGTAATTCATGAGTGTCTTCAAGATATTTTAGTATTACAAGTATTTCAGTATATGAAACAGTTCTGCCATAGCATTATATACGGTAGCCGAGAGAGCTCAACGTGCTGCAACTGAAGAAAACGCATGCAAATAGAAAAAACGCATGCAAATAGGAAAAAAGCGCATGCAAATCGAAAAAAAACGCACGCAAATAGAAAAAAATACCCGCAAATTAAGAAAACATCTTCATCAGTTTCACAACACGTGTGCTCCAAATACTCACAACACAACCAGGGGAACCAAATAAATGACGAACCCGGCTTGGATAACACAGTCTCATCCCAAGACGTCAGATGACTGACGCTTTTGACCATACGTCAACATCTGCCGTTTTAGGGTACCCTTTAACGTCAGTTACATGACGATCCCGGGGCGTCATATGACTGACGCTTTACCTTTAGCGTCAGTCAGATGACGTGGGTAGGTTTAGGTCTGGGGTAGGGTTAGGATTAGAGAGCGTCATCCGACTGACGTTAAAGGGTACCCTAAAACGTCGGATGTTGACGTATGGTCAAAAGCGTCAGTCATCTGACGTCTTGGGATGAGACTGGGCTGGCTCGGACGTGCTTGTAGCTCAAAATTCTACTTTATTTTATTTCCTTTAACTTTTTTTTTTCTTCGCAAAACATACAGAGATTACATTTTTATGACACACAACTTGTATATGTACGTATACAAAATGTATTAACAATATGTTCAATGTCATCAGAATCCAAATGAGAAAAGAACAATGATAAAAAAGATAGAGACGAAGAACATGAAGGAAAGATATTAATCTATACATCAGTTACACTGTACAAATTGTTTCATGTTATGTTTAAATTTTCATAAAGAAAAGTTTGATAAGAAATCTTAGGTAGGGTCCAAAGTTTTAAAGTTGAGACACTGACACACAGATATATAACGGATGTTTTAAAAGTTTTTTGAAAAAAAAAAAAAAAAAATTAATGTATTTGCAACCGTTATGTTAATTAGCCTTCTTACCTAGAATCTCTGTTCTGTGTAAACAATGAGTGACGTACACGCGCGAGAGATCACTTCCTGTGCTTTCCGGAAAAGACCAAAGCGCCCGCGATCTCAGATCACTTGGATGTGGCTGTGGATGTTTACAAGAGGTAAAAACTATATAAATACTGTTCGTTTTCTCACACAAACTGCTCGTTTCGTGTCTTAGGCCATCAATGTGTACTTACATTTACGAGTCATTAAATCATGTTTAATTTGGACTTCTCTGTGTATGCTCTTTGAGGAAGTGACCATAGACCTGCATTATATGACTGACAGACAAGAACGGTTTGACCTAAAAATATCAAAATTGAAAATACTGCGGAAACAAAGACACCTACATCTTGGATGCCCTTGAGGTAAGCTAAAACATACCAAAAATTAATTTCAAAGTGAACTATCCCTTTTAGTACCTTAATTTCAATTGTACCTTAAAAGGTACCAAACTGTATCGTCAGATGCCTTTCCTGTACCATTAAAAGTACTATTACTGAAAAGGTTCAAAACTGTTCTTTGAGGAACATTATTTGTACCACCGTGTGCCCTTTTTTCTGAGAGTGTAGTTCTGAGTATTCCACTTACATCTCTGTATCTTTCTACCTTACAGCACTATGGCTCGGGTCGAGCGGAAAGTTCTAACCTTCACTTAATTTTAGTTTTCGAAGTACGCTCCTTGAAACCAAAGCATTGTCATGAGCTGACACCCATACGTATAGATAGAAGGCCCCTGAATCTGGGCCTCCATTGAGGCAGGGTAGCGTATGTTGTATTCCCCTTGCTTAAAGGACGCTTTTGCGGAGTACACTGCCATGGGCAATGTGGTTAGGTACCAGGATACTGTAGGCGCTGTGTAAGCAGCTTATCTGCCAACAAAGGCTGCACTATCAATTAGTAGGCCTCAGCAGGCCTCCTTGACTGGCATCCCCAAAAAGGGCTCTTTAGGCCAGTTTGCCTCCTCGGAAGAGAGTCCCAACGTAGTGGGACATACATTATAGCTGCGACCAGGTAACCAGCCTCAAGAGGCCTCCTGCGGGTGGCCCCTATATTTGTGTTGGTGTAGTATGGTTCCCAATGGTGTTGTGTTCGTAGCAGATTTGACTTGCTATCAGCTAGTAGGCCCTACCAGGCCTCCCTGAAAGCGAGTCCCCAGCAGTATGGGTAGATGGCTGACAGCACTGGCGTGCTTCGGGCCGAGTAGGCCTCTCAAATCCTCAAATTAGTTTTCAAGTGACGGGGTATGCAGCCAGCAGTGTTGACGGTCAGGCACTGGCCTTAGCAGGCCTCCCTGACCATGAGCCCCAACATGGGGTGATTGGCTGTTAAATACACTGGCCAATCAGACAATTGGCTTCAATAACTAATAATTTGAATCAGTATTCTAAAGTGAAAAGCTTGATAACTACCTAATATTGAAGTTTTGAATAGTAATGACTCAAGTGTTACTACATCTTTCTAAAGGAACTACTAGTTATTTGGATCAGTACACTGTTAGCCCTTACCGGGTTTTTTTACAGTAAAATACTGGCAACACTGTTGCCAGCAATTTACCGTTAATTGTACAGTTATTTACTGTAATCTACAGTATGTTACTGTAAAAATGCACTAAAACTCAAGTTAACTAATTTCACTTGCAGAAACCGACTGTCTTAAATTGACCAACTATAATTTAAATGTATTAACTAACATTTAAATACATTAAAAATGTGAGCAAAGTATTACTGTGAACATATTTCATTTGAAACCACAGAAAATCGTTTTTTATTAAAGAGATTTCCACTGGACCAGCAACTACACAGTCACTGTCTTTTAAATAAAGCAGCATGCAGCATATCATCAACATTTGTAGATCTTTTCCTGGACTGAAGCACAGGCTCTACTCTTCAGCACAACGGTGACCAAAAAAACTACATTTTACAGTAAACTACTGGCAACAGTGTTGCCAGTATAAACCTGTTTTATAACTTACAGTTTATTGCTGTTAAAATACATTTTGTGGGTGTGTCTTTTTATCTTACACTGTTAACCCTTTCAACCCCACACTACAAAGAGTAAAAGTAACATTGACAGTGTTGCAGTGAGATAATTAAGTGATTATGTAAGTGATTGTTAAGCATTAGTGATGAACACCTGCTGTTATCAAGCAGAATCACTGAAGGAAAGAGGAACAAGAAGAACAGAAAATAGAGAAACACAAGATCTACAACTGACTTCAAGCCATTACACATTATTACACTTATTATTAACCAGTATGGCTTTATTTCTGTCATACATCTACTGAAGTTGTTAAAATGTTTGGTTGTTACCATTATAGGGATCAGTGCTTGCTTTAGTTGGGATGCTGATGCTAAACTTTTAGTGTTTCTTTTGCTGCTTGAACTGTGCTTTTTGTAAGTCACAGTTCTGCGCACACACACAGTTTATGAATGATTGCGGTTATAATGATTATGATGACAAAAATCATCATATTGCCTGTTTATTCACTAATCTAATTCATTCTTAGAGTGTTACATTACCACCACTGTGAAACCACAGCAATAAATTACAATGACTCATTTTTTTTAACAAATCATGTATTAACCAAAAAAAAAAAAAAACAAGCTACACTGTTTTACAGAAACACAGATATATCACAATTTAGCACATGAATCTCAACAATGGTGGCAATATTTTTTTATTTATTCATGCAGCAGTGCATGCTGGGAGTTTTATACTATCCTGCAACCCAGCATGTATTGCGACTTGAAACTTTTGATTGTCACCATTGTTGAGATTCATACGCTGAATGTTGATGTCTGTGTGTCTGAGTGAAGCAGGAGTGAAATATTTTTAATACAATATATGGTTACAATATTCTTCAGAAGACCTCATTACAGAAATAATGATTTCATGTTTCACAGATATATATATATATATGTGTTAAATATTAAATTCTCATAAACTCAAAAAAATACATACAAGAAATATCTGAAAATCAGACATTTCCAGGATGATTGTGACATCACAAAAGACCTTATAAACTTTCTCTTAACTTTTTCTTGCCATAACAGATGTGTTTTATAAACTCACTGTTACAGCAGTCAGAGAGAGATGAATGGTTAAAAGGCAAGTGTCAAGAGACCAACTAAAGCAAATACTGATCTCCATTATGGTGACAGCAAACTTTATTATTAACTAAATCTCTGTTAATTCTCAACAATAACTTTTGTACATGTATGAAAGAAATAATCGTAAACTGGTTTGTAAACTGTTTCACACTCAGTGTTGCTGGAAGTCAGTTGTAGATCTTGTGTTTCTCTTTTTTCAGTTCTTGTTTCTCTGTCCTTCAGTGATTCTGCTTATCAGGTGTTCATCAGTGTCTCAATTCACTTTCTTCTTTTCATTCACTCATTCAAGTGGACTAATGTAGGGAATAGTTAATGAAGGTATAGTGTGTGATTTGGAACACAGCCTCTGGGTGTCTGTTAACTCACAGTATAGTCCTGTAGGCTAGTATCTCGAAAATGCAAATATAACCCAGAATGCATTGTTTTCTACGGTATATTACTGTTTTAATGGAAAATGGTATGATACTGTCACTTTTTTTACAGCAAGGGCTAACAGTGTAGTCTAAAGTGAAGATCATGGGAACACACTAATGACTAAAGTGTTAACAAATCCATTAGATTATTATTCAAAATCTTACAAAAACCTTTAAATCTTACAATGACTTCAGTCAATATTAGGTAGTTATCAAGCTTTTCACTTTAGGTCCAGGATACTGATCCACATTATTAGTTGTTCTTATAGAAGGATGTAGTAACACCTGATTCATTACTAATGGGTTGTTAATTATGAACCTGTATATAGTAGTTCTCTGGGAGGTATAAACAAAATTGTAGTTACTGATTAGCTAGTGCACTGAGTTTCTTGTTAGTTAATAGTAGTAATGTTAATAGTGTGCTACTCATTTGTTCCTGTGTACACTGTTAGACCTTACCAGGTTTTTTTACAGTAAAATACTGGCAACACTGTTGCCAGTTATTTACTGTAAAAATGCACTAAAACTCGAATTAACTAATTTCACTTGCAGAAACCGACTGCATTAAACTGTCATTTAAAAGTATTAACTAAAATTTATAATGCATTAATAACGTGAGCAAAGTATTATTGTGAACTTATTTAATTAGAAACCACAAAAATTAACTTTGGTAAATAAAGAGATTTCCACTGGACCAGCAACTACACAGTCACTGCCTTTAAATAAAGCAACATGCAGCATATCATCAATGTTTGTAGATCTTCTCCTGGACTGAAGCACAGGCTCTACTCTTCAGCACAATGGTGACCCAAAAAACAAGATTTTACAGTAAACTACTGGCAACAGTGTTGCCAGTATAAACCTGTTTTATAACTTACAGTTTATTGCTGTTAAAATACATTTTGTGGGTGTGTCTTTTTATCTTACACTGTTAACCCTTTCAACCCCACAGGAAAATCCACACTACAAAGAGTAAAAGTAACATTGACAGTGTTGCAGTGAGATAATTAAGTGATTATGTAAGTGATTGTTGAGCATTAGTGATGAACACCTGCTGTTAACAAGCAGAATCACTGAAGGAAAAAGAAACAACAAGAACAGAAAATAGAGAAACACAAGACCTACAACTGACTTCCAGCCATTATACATTATTACACTTATTATTAACCAGTATGGCTTTATTTCTGTCATACATCGATATAAGTTGTTATTGAGATGTTTAATTGACAATGTTTGGTTTGAAGTTACCATTATAGAGATCAGTGTTTGCTTTAGTTGGTATGCTGATGCTGTAACATGAATTTTTCTTTTGATGCTTGAGCTGTGTTTATGCAAATCACACTTGTGCACACACACAGTTTATGAATGATTGAATTTGTCAAAATATCAAAATCATATTGCCTGTTCATTCACTAAAGAATTCATTCTCACTCATTCAGAGTTTAATCCTCAGTCAAAAGTGTCACATTACCACCACCGTAATAAATTGCAATGACTCATTTTTTAACACATCATAAATAAACCAAAAAAAAACAGAGCTACGCAGTCTTGTAGAAACACACAGATATCAAAATTTAGCACATTGATCTCAACAATGGTGGCAATATTTTTTTTATTCATGCAGCAGTGCATGCTGGGAGTTTTATACTATCCTGGAACCCAGCATGCACTGCTGCATGAAACTTTTGATTGTTACCATTGTTGAGATTCATATTATAATTGTTGATGTCTGTGTGTGTCTGACTTCAGCAGGATATTTTTTAAATACAATATATGATTATAATATTCTTCAGAAGACATGATTAACCAAAATATTGCTTTCATGATGTAGATTCACAGATTTATTTTATCCCCATAAATTAATGAATGTTTCATATTAAATACCCATATATTCAAAGAATATATACAGATCTCAAAATCAGAAGAGTCCAGGATGATTGTGACATCACAAAAGCCAAAAATACCAGATCAACTTCCTCTTGACTTTTTCTTGCTACAACAAATGTGCTTTTTAAACTTACTGTTACAGCAGTCAGAGAGAGATGAATGGTAGAAGTCCAGGGATAAGAGACCATCTAAAGCCATACTGATCTCCATTATGGTGACAACAAACTTTGTTAAATTTACTTTATTATCTGTTAATTCGCAACAAGAACTTTTGTACATGTATGACAGAAATAATTATAAACTGGTTTGTAAACTGGTTTCACACTCAGTGTTGCTGGAAGTAAGTTGTAGTTTTTGTGTTTCTCTTTTTCGGTTCTTGTTTCTCCGTCCTTCAGTGATTCTGCTTATCAGGTGTTCATCAGTGTCTCAATTCACTCTTTTATTTTCAGTCAAGTGGACTATATTAGTGAACTAATGTAGGGAATAGTGAATGAGGGTATGGGGTGTGATTGTGAACACAGTCTCTGAGTGTCGACTTTGAGAGCTGTAAATTCACAGTATATTCCTGTAGGCTAGTTTTGTTTTCTACGGTATATTACTGTTTTAATGGAAAATGGTATGATATTGTATTTTATACAGTATTTTACTGTAAAAAACCTGGTAAGGTCTAACAGTGTAGTTCTTCATTAATGAAGGAACAGTTTTCGAAAGTGTTACCATAAAAGTGGCTTCATAAATTAATTAAAAACATTAAAAAGCAAAATGCATATTCTTTGTTCTTCATTTTCTAGAATTAGATTTCAAAAACCTTGCTGTATTTTTGTGTAGTTAATTAAGAGAAGGTACACTGCCATCTTGACTTGAACAAACTGACTTGAACACATTGTAAATACGAACTTCCCAGGAGGACTTGAACGCACCATGACACTCTCACGTTGGATTAAATCTGCGAAATGAATGCTTTGTTTTATTTTTGTAGTCCGTTTTATTAATTGTCTTATTGATCCAGACACCAGTGTTACAACTTTGTTACAATCCATTTAAAAACGGTTAACTGGATGGTGAGCTTTTCATTAAATAACAACTTAGATTTCAGTCCGTCACACAAAGATATCATATGAATTTAAATGATTAGGAATGTAGTGCATGAGTCATAATACAGCTTTAGAATACTGTGACTTTTCCATTGAAAAGACCATGAAAAATGTTCTCCTTTTGAGTTCTGTGGAAGAAAGAAAGTCAAATGTTTTTGGAACAACACAAGGGTTAGCATACAATAACAGAATTTAAATTTCTGAATGAACTAATCCTTTAATAATCCAGTTTGGACACATTATAGGATATTACAGATCATTTTAACAAGCCTGTTTGCTTTGCACCCTGGAAAAAAGCCTTTAAAATCTATCCAGTTTTTATTTCCAGAATCCCTAAATTTGGTGAAACGCTACAACAGAGCAAACCATTAGGATATTTGGCTTCATGCAATGGATTTGAAAAAAGTCTCAATAAAATAGAAAAATGTATTGCAAAAATTATAGCTTTGATATGATAGGTAAAAACATGGGTCTTTCAGCTCTTTGAGAGCCACTTAAGATCACGAGACCCTGGGGCTCAAGTATCAGACATTGATAGTGGCTGACATTTAGTCATGAAAGTAACACCAACAGCGGTCAATACTCACACATCCCAGCCATGGATTATAAGTCACATTTTTAACGTCCAATTACATCCCAGCAGAATGGTATGAATGGATTAGTGGCTTGGGAACACAATGGAACTTGACAGCGGCCTCCAGAACATATATTTAATTCTCCACACTGTCAGTCTCACGGACACACAAGCACAGCGATCTTCAAAGCCAGAGCTGAGAACTCGATTCCTATGCATTCGAGAACAAAGCCATTATGTAAAGAGAAACTGTTTAGTGCACTGTTAGCCCTTGCTGTAAAAAAAGTGACAGTATCATACCATTTTCCATTAAAACAGTAATATACCGTAGAAAACAATGCATTCTGGGTTATATTTGCATTTTCGAGATACTAGCCTACAGGACTATACTGTGAGTTAACAGACACCCAGAGGCTGTGTTCCAAATCACACACTATACCTTCATTAACTATTCCCTACATTAGTCCACTTGAATGAGTGAATGAAAAGAAGAAAGTGAATTGAGACACTGATGAACACCTGATAAGCAGAATCACTGAAGGACAGAGAAACAAGAACTGAAAAAAGAGAAACACAAGATCTACAACTGACTTCCAGCAACACTGAGTGTGAAACAGTTTACAAACCAGTTTACGATTATTTCTTTCATACATGTACAAAAGTTATTGTTGAGAATTAACAGAGATTTAGTTAATAATAAAGTTTGCTGTCACCATAATGGAGATCAGTATTTGCTTTAGTTGGTCTCTTGACACTTGCCTTTTAACCATTCATCTCTCTCTGACTGCTGTAACAGTGAGTTTATAAAACACATCTGTTATGGCAAGAAAAAGTTAAGAGAAAGTTTATAAGGTCTTTTGTGATGTCACAATCATCCTGGACATGTCTGATTTTCAGATATTTCTTGTATGTATTTTTTTGAGTTTATGAGAATTTAATAATTAACACATATATATATATATATATATATCTGTGAAAAATGAAATCATTATTTCTGTAATGAGGTCTTCTGAAGAATATTGTAACCATATATTGTATTAAAAATATTTCACTCCTGCTTCACTCAGACACACAGACATCAACATTCAGCGTATGAATCTCAACAATGGTGACAATCAAAAGTTTCAAGTCGCAATACATGCTGGGTTGCAGGATAGTATAAAACTCCCAGCATGCACTGCTGCATGAATAAATAAAAAAATATTGCCACCATTGTTGAGATTCATGTGCTAAATTGTGATATATCTGTGTTTCTGTAAAACAGTGTAGCTTGTTTTTTTTTTTTTTTTGGTTAATACATGATTTGTTAAAAAAAATGAGTCATTGTAATTTATTGCTGTGGTTTCACAGTGGTGGTAATGTAACACTCTAAGAATGAATTAGATTAGTGAATAAACAGGCAATATGATGATTTTTGTCATCATAATCATTATAACCGCAATCATTCATAAACTGTGTGTGTGCGCAGAACTGTGACTTACAAAAAGCACAGTTCAAGCAGCAAAAGAAACACTAAAAGTTTAGCATCAGCATCCCAACTAAAGCAAGCACTGATCCCTATAATGGTAACAACCAAACATTTTAACAACTTCAGTAGATGTATGACAGAAATAAAGCCATACTGGTTAATAATAAGTGTAATAATGTGTAATGGCTTGAAGTCAGTTGTAGATCTTGTGTTTCTCTATTTTCTGTTCTTCTTGTTCCTCTTTCCTTCAGTGATTCTGCTTGATAACAGCAGGTGTTCATCACTAATGCTCAACAATCACTTACATAATCACTTAATTATCTCACTGCAACACTGTCAATGTTACTTTTACTCTTTGTAGTGTGGGGTTGAAAGGGTTAACAGTGTAAGATAAAAAGACACACCCACAAAATGTATTTTAACAGCAATAAACTGTAAGTTATAAAACAGGTTTATACTGGCAACACTGTTGCCAGTAGTTTACTGTAAAATGTAGTTTTTTTGGTCACCGTTGTGCTGAAGAGTAGAGCCTGTGCTTCAGTCCAGGAGAAGATCTACAAATGTTGATGATATGCTGCATGCTGCTTTATTTAAAAGACAGTGACTGTGTAGTTGCTGGTCCAGTGGAAATCTCTTTAATAAAAAACGATTTTCTGTGGTTTCAAATGAAATAAGTTCACAGTAATACTTTGCTCACAGTTTTAATGTATTTAAATGTTAGTTAATACATTTAAATTATAGTTGGTCAATTTAAGACAGTCGGTTTCTGCAAGTGAAATTAGTTAACTTGAGTTTTAGTGCATTTTTACAGTAACATACTGTAGATTACAGTAAATAACTGTACAATTAACGGTAAATTGCTGGCAACAGTGTTGCCAGTATTTTACTGTAAAAAAACCCGGTAAGGGCTAACAGTGTGCTAAAAAAGAAGAAGCAAAGAGTCGGTAGTAGACCAGTTTGGTTAGATTAATCACTAATTAAAAATCTGCAATTCATTCCAAAATTGTAACATTATCTCAATGTATTAAATAAATACGTCACTCAAAAAAATTCTGTGGAATGAAAACTTTTCACTCTATTCCATATATCTGCATAAAAGGTTATCAATCTCTAAATTGGAGATGGATTATCTGTAAATAACAGCTTAAATTTCTGTCTGTTCATCAAAGGAATTGATAAAGAATTATTGACATGAAATATAGAGCACAGGTCACGTGGAATACTTTAAAAAATACTCTTATGGAACGTTTATGGTCTTTTTTCACACAAAAAAAAAAATTGATTGTGGTTTTCCTTTGGGCAAAGCTTTGCTTAACATACATTAAACGCTGTTAAACCCCAAAAAGGCATATTAAAAATGGTAAGCAGGTCCAGAGCAGACTCGCTTAAGACCATTAAAATCAACATCAAATGTGAGCGATAAAATTTCATGGGGTAATAGTTTTATCAAATTTCACCATTATACCAATCACCATAGCTTATGCTCACAATCACTCTTCTAAATTACCATCCAATGTGATAAGGATATCAGATGAGACTCGCTCAACAGCAATGAGTACATCTTATGGCCTTAGCTAACATATTTCCTGTAATTTTCCTGGCAGTCTTCACTTGAGACCTCCTATTTCCCTCCTCTATCCATAAGTAAAGGGAGATTCAGCCATTTATCACACAAAGAACTGGATCTGTTTGTGTTGCACATCATCATGCTGAATAAATGAGTTATAGACCCATTTAGCCCCTCAGCACAGACAGATTAGCAGCTTTTCCACTGTCGAGCCAGTGTGAGCCAGGGCTAACAAAGTGCCGGTTGAGGCCAATTCCCTCGGACCTCAAGCACAAAGGCCAAAATAAAGTTGGGTTTCCAAGGCCAAAAAAAAGTTGAGTTTTTACTGTCAGGCCAGTCGCTCCGCAGCGCTAGCCTAAATCCTGCCCTTAAAGGGTACCTATTATGGCATTTAAAATGTTCCTAATATTGTTCTGGGAGTCCCCAACAACAGTTTTACGAGCATGCCATGACAAAAAACACTTTTGTTGTCTTATAATATGCATTTATTTTTACTTGATTTGCTCACCGACTCCCATATGAATCGTTTAGCGAGTCATTTTTTCAAACCCCGCCTTTGCGTGACGCTAATCTGTGGTGATATGTTAGCTACCATAGCCCAAAGTTTAGTGGTTAAAGCACATTCAGTCTTTGTTGTCAAACTCGTAGATTTAAAATAACCTCTGACTTGACACCAATGATTGATAATGTAAACAATGATCGGTTATTAATTGTGAGTGAAGAAACTTTGCGTTAGCCCAACGCATAAACATATTGATAATGCAGTACTAAGAGGTAACGTTATAGCTATAATCTTTATAACAACTCCATTAACAACGACAAACACTTCACATATTTCAATACAACTGACGACCTATGCGCTGTGCGTACACAACACACACTTATTGAGCATGATACATAAAACATAAAAGCAACAATTAATAATATAGCTGCAAGCAGCCATTAAACGGGGCCAAGCAGTAGAAGACGATAAGACATGCCAGCATGGCTGAAAGTGTCAGACCAACTGAAAAAATGAGCAATTTAAAGACATTTTAAGAGGAATTTCGGCAAATGGTCGAAAAATCATGCATACAGTAACTTATGAGATGATTTAATGGTTTATCACTTTCGACCAATAGGTGGCGCAGTTATGAACTCGATGTGATGTGGTCAGAGTGAAGTGACAATGACACATACAAAGTTAGTTGTCAATATGTCGAGACATTGCAGATATAAAGCCTTAATAGTCATTTTGGCAGCATGCCTCAACTTTGCTGCTGCGGTATACGAAAACGGTTTTGTCTATCGACACGAAATCCAAAACTTTTGGTCGGGACGGTCTGAAGATGATACGATACGATTTTGGTGAAAATCGGACAAACGGTCTAGGAGGAGTTCGAAAAAGTAGCTTTTGAATGAAAATCAAGATGGTGGACAGGAAGTTCGGCCAAATAAGGAAAACCTGGTATCTATGTTCTCAGCTTGACCCAAGGAATCTATTAAGAACAGTGGCATTTCAACAGGCAGATTTATTCAAAAGTTATTAGCCTTTTTGGAAAATTGGTTATAACTTTTGACCACAAGGTGGCGCTGTTTCGAAATATTTTTAGTACCTTCAGGGGATGGTGTTGTTGGCACATTCTGAGTTTCTTAATATTACATCAATGCATTTGTTTAGTATAGCATTTTATTTCACAAAACTCTATTGAAGTCAATGGGAATTTCATGTTTTGTTCTATTATAGCGCCACCAAGAGGCTCAGTCCCACAATTTTTTTTATGTGTCCTCAGAGTGAGCCCATACGTATGTGTGTCAATTTTGGTGAAAATATCTCAATTCACTTCAGAGTTATAGACATTTATATGAAAAAACACGTAAAAAATGACTGACACGTGACTTTGTTTGAATTTTACTACCCCTTACTATCAATATTTTCGCATTTGGGCATTAGCGTTTAGCCTATCGACCTATGTTTCCAAACTTCTGGCGGTGGTTTCGTCTCGATCGGACAAGCGGTTTCGAAGATATAGCCAAATGTTTTTTTCGCGCTAAATCGCAACGCTACACAAACCGTAAGACGAAACCCAGCATGTTTGGTATCGTTGGACTCGGCAACGATTCAGGAGCTCAAAAAGATGACTCTCGTGAAAATAAGTCGACCACACCCAAAGTTATAAGCATTTGAAAAAAAAAGTTCACCACTAGGTGGCGCTGTTTCGAAACTTCTCAGGCTCCTTCAGGGCATCGTACTGATGACCCATACCGAGTTTCGTAACAATTCGTTCATGCGTTCAGAAAATACAGCATTTTAGCACATAATTCAAAATGGCCGACAGACAAAATGGCCGATATGGAAAAATTGGATATCAGTCGACTCGGTATGACGCCCTGAATCTAACGAGGCCACTTTTATGATTTTTGGACAAACCGTTCAGGAGTTATGAGCAAAAATAGCCATTTTTCATATCTCCGGACCAGTAGGTGGCGCTGCGCCGAAACGCTGCATGTTGCCTCAGGTCATGCTTGTGATGACTTGTACCAAGTTTGGTCTGAATACGATAAAGCGTTGCGGAGATACAGCCTTAAGTTTGTTTTCGCAAGCGCTACGTAAAATTAGTTTGCACGTTTATCAAAAACGATTTGACGAATCAACTTGAATTCCATAACTTTTTGTCAGCACTGCCTGAAGATGATTTGGTGCAATTTTGGTGAAAATCGGAGCATCGGCCTAGGAGGAGTTCGAAAAAGTAGGTTTTTCTGAAAATTCAAGATGGCGGCCAAATTATTATGACGGAAAATGACGTCATAGGGTGCAATCGAATCGGCATGAGCTCAGGAACAAGGGGCAAAAAGAATTTTGATGATAGGCCTTACGGTTCAAAAGTTATTAGCATAATAAAAGTGAAACTTTGGACAGGTGGTGGCGCTAGAGGGAATGACTTAGAGACACCAAAACTGGTGTATTTAATGTTGGGACTGTCCTCTATCAGAATGTCAAACCAAAACAACTTTCCCGCAATCGGTTCTATGGGCTGCCATAGACTCCAAGAGCGGAAGAAGAATAATAATAAATATAGCTGCAAGCAGCAATAACCGGGGCCAAGCGCAAAGAAGACGACAAGACATGTCAACATGTGTCAGACCAACTGCAGCAAGGAGCAATTTAAGACATTTAAAGATTAATTTAGGCAAAATGGCTTAAAAATCACACTAATTAACTAAAAATGTGATTTAATGGATTATCACTTTTGACCAATAGGTGGCGTAGTTACAAAAACGATGTGATGTGGTCAGAGTCTGGTGACAATGACAAACCTTAAGACCAGTGGCATTAAAATACGCAGATTTATTCAAAAGTTTTTAGAAATTATGTTATAACTTTTGACCAAAAGGTGGCGCTGTCTCGAAATGTTTTGAGTACCTTCAGGGCATGGTGCTGATGGCACATGCTGAGTTTTGTAATGTTACACCAATGCATTCATTAAGAATAGCATGTTACGTTCTATTATAGCGCCACCAAGAGGCTCAATCCCACCATTTTTTTTATGTGACCTCAAAGTGAGCCCATACATGTGTGTGTAAAATTTGGTGAAAATATCTCATTTAGTTTTGGAGTTATATACATTTATGTGAATAAACACATAAAAAATGACTGACACGTGACTTTGATTGGATTTTACTACCCCTTACTATCAATATTTTCGCATTTGGGCATTAGCGTATAGCCTATCGACCTATGTTTCCAAACTTCTGGCGGTGGTTTCGTCTCGATCGGACAAGCGGTTTCGAAGATATCGGCAAATGTTTTTTAAGCGCTAAATCACAACGCTACACAAACCGTAAAAAAAACCTAAGCATATTTGGTATCTGTGGACTCGGCAAGGATTCAGGATCCCAACGAGATGACTCCCGTGAAAATACGTCAAACACAACCAGAGTTATCAGCATTTGAAAAATCAATTTTGCCACTAGGTGGCGCTGTTTCGAAACTTCTCAGGCTCCTTCAGGGTATCGTACTGATGACCCATACCGAGTTTCGTAACAATTCGTTCATGCGTTCATAAAATACAGCATTTTAGCACATAATTCAAAATGGCCGACAGCCAAAATGGCCGATCTGGGAAAATTGGATATCTGTCGACTCGGCATGACGCCCTGAATCTAACAAGACCAACTTTATTATTTTTGGACAAACTGTTCAGTAGTTATGAGCAAAAATAGCAATTTTTCGTATCTCTGGACCAATAGGTGGCGCTGCGCCGAAACGCAGCATGTAGCCTCAGGTCATGCTTGTAATGACATGTACCAAGTTTGGTTTGAATACGATAAAGCGTTGCGGAGATACAGCCTTATGTCTGTTTTCGCAAGCGCTACTTAAAATTAATTTGCGTGGTATTCGAGAACAACATGCAGCGTTTTTATGAATTCCATAACTTTTTGTCAGCACGGTCTGGAGATGATCTGGTTCAATTTTGGTGAGAATCGGAACAACGGCCTAGGAGGAGTTCGAAAAAGTAGCTTTTTCGGATAATTACAAATGGCGGACAAATTGTCGTGACGGAAAATGACGTCATAGGGTGCAATCGAATCGGCATGAGCCAAGGAATAAGAGGACAAAGGATTTGTGATTCTAGCCATTATGGTTCAAAAGTTATAAGCATAAACATGAGTAAATCTTTGGACAGTTGGTGGCGCTAGAGGGATTGAGTTGGAGACTCCAAATTTGCTCTGGTGACTTTTCAGACTGTCCTCTATCAGTGTACCAAATTTCATAACTTTCCCGCAAACGGTTCTATGGGCTGCCATAGACGCCCAGTCAGAAGAAGAAACGGAAGAATAAATATAGCTGCAAGCAGCAATAACCGGGGCCAAGCGCAAAGAAGACGACAAGACATGCCAACATGTGTCAGACCAACTGCAGTAAGGAGCAATTTAAGACATTGTCAGATGAATTTAGGCAAAATGGCTTTAAAAATCACACTAATTAACTAAAAATATGATTTAATGAATTATCACTTTCGACCAATAGGTGGCGTAGTTACTAAATAGAGTGACAATGACAAACCTTAAGACCAGTGGCATTAAAATATGCAGATTTATTCAAAAGTTTTTAGAAATTATGTTATAACTTTTGACCAAAAGGTGGCGCTGTCTCGAAATGTGTTGAGTACCTTCAGGGCATGGTGCTGATGGCACATGCTGAGTTTTGTAATGTTGTACCAATGCATTCGTTAAGAATAGCATGTTACGTTCTATTATAGCGCCACCAATAGGCTCAATCCCACCATTTTTTTTATGTGACCTCATAGTGAGCCCATACAAGTGTGTGTAAAATTTGGTGAAAATATCTCATTTAGTTTTGGAGTTATATACATTTATGTGTATAAACACATAAAAAATGACTGACACGTGACTTTGATTGGATTTTACTACCCCTTACTATCAATATTTTCGCATTTGGGCATTAGCGTATAGCCTATCGACCTATGTTTCCAAACTTCTGACGGTGGTTTCGTCTCGATCGGACAAGCGGTTTCGAAGATATAGCCAAATGTTTTTTTCGCGCTAAATCGCAACGCTACACAAACCGTAAGATGAAACCCAGCATGTTTGGCATCGTTGGACTCGGCAACGATTCAGGAACTCAAAAAGATGACTCTCGTGAAAATAAGTCAACCACACCCAAAGTTATAAGCATTTGAAAAAAAAAATTCACCACTAGGTGGCGCTGTTTCGAAAATTCTCAGGCTCTTTCAGGGCATCGTACTGATGACCCATACCGAGTTTCGTAACAATTCGTTCATGCGTTCAGAAAATACAGCATTTTAGCACATAATTCAAAATGGCCGACAGACAAAATGGCCGATCTAGGAAAATTGGATACCAGACGACTCGGCATGACGCCCTGAATCTAACGAGACCACTTTTATGATTTTTGGACAAAGAGTGCAGTAGTTATGGGGGAAAATAGCACTTTTTCGTATCTCTGGACCAGTAGGTGGCGCTGCGCCGAAACGCAGCATGTAGCCTCAGGTCATGCTTGTGATGACATGGACCAAGTTTGGTCTGAATCTGAAAAAGCGTCGCGGAGATACAGCCTTATGTGTGTTTTCGCAAGCTCTACGTAAAATTTATTTGCGTGGTATTCGAGAACGACTTGCAGCGTTTTTATGAAATCCATAACTTTTTGTCAGCATGGTCTGGAGATGATCTGGTTCAATTTTGGTGGAGAATCAGAACAACGGCCTAGGAGGAGTTCGAAAAAGTAGCTTTTTCAGATAATTACAAATGGCGGACAAAATATCGTGACGGAAAATGACGTCATAGGGTGCAATCGAATCGGCATTAGCTCAGAAACAAGGAGAAAAAGGAATTTTGATGATAGGCCTTACGGTTCAAAAGTTATTAGCATAATAAAATTGAAATTTTGGACAGGTGGTGGCGCTAGAGGGATTGAGTTGGAGACTCCAAATTTGCTCTGTTGACTTTTCAGACTGTCCTCTATCAGTGTACCAAATTTCATAACTTTCCCGCAAACGGTTCTATGGGCTGCCATAGACACCCAGTCGGAAGAAGAAGAAGAAGAAACGGAAGAATAATAAGAACCGGAACAGATACAATAGGTGCCACCGCACCTTCGGTGCTTGGCCCCTAATAAGAACCGGAACAGATACAATAGGTGCCACCGCACCTTCGGTGCTTGGCCCCTAATAATAATAATAAGAACCGGAACAGATACAATAGGTGCCTCCGCACCTTCGGTGCTTGGCCCCTAAATATAGCTGCAAGCAGCAATAACCGGGGCCAAGCGCAAAGAAGACGACAAGACATGTCAACATGTGTCAGACCAACTGCAGCAAGGAGCAATTTAAGACATTTAAAGATTAATTTAGGCAAAATGGCTTAAAAATCACACTAATTAACAAAAAATGTGATTTAATGGATTATCACTTTTGACCAATAGGTGGCGTAGTTACAAAAACGATGTGATGTGGTCAGAGTCTGGTGACAATGACAAACCTTAAGACCAGTGGCATTAAAATACGCAGATTTATTCAAAAGTTTTTAGAAATTATGTTATAACTTTTGACCAAAAGGTGGCGCTGTCTCGAAATGTTTTGAGTACCTTCAGGGCATGGTGCTGATGGCACATGCTGAGTTTTGTAATGTTACACCAATGCATTCGTTAAGAATAGCATGTTACGTTCTATTATAGCGCCACCAAGAGGCTCAATCCCACCATTTTTTTTATGTGACCTCAAAGTGAGCCCATACATGTGTGTGTAAAATTTGGTGAAAATATCTCATTTAGTTTTGGAGTTATATACATTTATGTGAATAAACACATAAAAAATGACTGACACGTGACTTTGATTGGATTTTACTACCCCTTACTATCAATATTTTCGCATTTGGGCATTAGCGTGTAGCCTATCGACCTATGTTTCCAAACTTCTGGCGGTGGTTTCGTCTCGATCGGACAAGCGGTTTCGAAGATATCGGCAAATGTTTTTTAAGCGCTAAATCACAACGCTACACAAACCGTAAACAAAACCTAAGCATATTTGGTATCTGTGGACTCGGCAAGGATTCAGGATCCCAACGAGATGACTCCCGTGAAAATACGTCGAACACAACCAGAGTTATCAGCATTTGAAAAATCAATTTTGCCACTAGGTGGCGCTGTTTCGAAACTTCTCAGGATCCTTCAGGGTATCGTACTGATGACCCATACCGAGTTTCGTAACAATTCGTTCATGCGTTCATAAAATACAGCATTTTAGCACATAATTCAAAATGGCCGACAGCCAAAATGGCCGATCTGGGAAAATTGGATATCTGTCGACTCGGCATGACGCCCTGAATCTAACAAGACCAACTTTATTATTTTTGGACAAACTGTTCAGTAGTTATGAGCAAAAATAGCAATTTTTCGTATCTCTGGACCAGTAGGTGGCGCTGCGCCGAAACGCAGCATGTAGCCTCAGGTCATGCTTGTAATGACATGTACCAAGTTTGGTTTGAATACGATAAAGCGTTGCGGAGATACAGCCTTATGTCTGTTTTTGCAAGCGCTACTTAATATTAATTTGCGTGGTATTCGAGAACAACTTGCAGCGTTTTTATGAATTCCATAACTTTTTGTCAGCACGGTCTGGAGATGATCTGGTTCAATTTTGGTGAGAATCGGAACAACGGCCTAGGAGGAGTTCGAAAAAGTAGCTTTTTCGGATAATTACAAATGGCGGACAAATTGTCGTGACGGAAAATGACGTCATAGGGTGCAATCGAATCGGCATGAGCCAAGGAATAAGAGGACAAAGGATTTGTGATTCTAGCCATTATGGTTCAAAAGTTATAAGCATAAACATGAGTAAATCTTTGGACAGTTGGTGGCGCTAGAGGGATTGAGTTGGAGACTCCAAATTTGCTCTGGTGACTTTTCAGACTGTCCTCTATCAGTGTACCAAATTTCATAACTTTCCCGCAAACGGTTCTATGGGCTGCCATAGACGCCCAGTCGGAAGAAGAAAAATAATAAGAACCGGAACAGATACAATAGGTGCCACCGCACCTTCGGTGCTTGGCCCCTAATAAGAACGGGAACAGATACAATAGGTGCCTCCGCACCTTCGGTGCTTGGCCCCTAATTAATAATACTTACAGTTTGTGATTCGGAGAAGGAAGCTGATCCAAATAAACTCGGTATTGAACCTTTCTTCAGTGTCAGACGGCTCGCGAATCCATACTTTATAGCATTTAGGTTTGTGAAGCAATCATCTTCAAAATTACGCGAACACAGAACAAGGCTATACTTCTGTGGTATAGTTGTATATATGAACTGTAGCCACTTAGTCTTCAAATGCTCCTCACTGGGCAGATGAAAAAAGTTTGCTTTTGCGTCGCACTTCAAAACAGCGTCTCGACATGATGTTAGTTTTCCCTGGCGTCTCCGACAGGGTTGCCAGGTCTGCACAACAAAACCAGCCCAATTGCTCATCAAAACTAACCCAATCATGGCCAAAAATAGTCAAATAGCGTTCCCGGGTGTTTCCCCAATAACAATCATGTTCCAGTGGGTAAAACAATCGCGTCAACCCGTGCACTACACAAACAACCCGCGGAAACAGTGCAGGCATACGGACCTGGCAACACTGGTCTCCGAACGCAATAAGTGGGCGTATCTTATTCAAATAACTTGTCAAGTTGACGTCAACTAGACAAAGGAAAAGCATCGTTCGTCGAACGATTCATATCAGCGACTCAGAGTCGACTCTTACTTTTGAGAGACAATAACTTTGAATACGGTGAACTTTCATGTTTAAAACTTTGCAGGATGTTTTCGTTCACTTAGCTCTATGTTACTCACTACATGAAGGGCAATTTTCAAAAATCCATAATAGGTACCCTTTAACACATTGAACAACGTCACACAACACCACCATTTCACCAGCTGACAAAACTAGCTAGATCGCAAAATGAGCAGAAGCGAACGTTTGGTCTTTACTTAAAGACTTACGTTTCCAGCATCAATATTTGACCAATGTTTTAATAGTAATAATGATTTGTTATATTTATATAGCGCTTTTCTGGGTATTCAAAACGATTTACTTAGAACGGGGAAATCTCCTCAACAACCACCAATGTGCAGCATCCACCTGGATAATGCGACGGCAGCCACATTGGGCCAGAACGCCCACCACACACAAGGTTATTGGTGGAGAGGAGACAGAGTCATAGAGCCAATCAGTATTATATATATATATTATATATATATATATATATATAATATATATATATATATATATATATATATATATATTAGAGGCCATGATGGACAGAGGCCAATTGTCAAATTTAGCCAGGATATGCCGGGATTAAACCCCCTGCTCTTCGAAGTACATCCTGGAATTTTTAATGACCACAGAGATTCAGGACCTCGGTTTAACTTCTCATCTGAAGGACGATGCTCTATTGACAGTATACTGTCCCTGTCACTATACTGGGGCATTAGGACCCACACAGACCACAGGGTGAGGCCCCCTGCTGGCCTCTCTAACACCTCTTCCAGCAGCAACCTAGTTTTTCCAGGAGGTCTCCAATCCAGGTACTAACCAGACTCAGCCCTGCTTAGCTTTAGTAGGCAACAGTCTTGGGCTACATGGTGATATGGCTGCTGGTTGCTTGTTTTACAATACAAAATGTTACAATGACAGTAATTTATTTATTTGTGTCAGGAGTGTCAGTATCAAACTGGTATTTAACATTTCAAATAAAAAGAGAACACATATATTCAGTCACACAGGTCTGCTTCCATTTATTTGTGATCACAGGAATGGACAAAACAACTCCATTAAGACTTTAAGTCCAAAGGCTTACACATTTATAAATATATTGATAACAAATCTTATGTTTACATTACATTTCTTTAGAAATAGTGAGCATTTCTATTAATTTTCCACGGAATTATGCGATCTGAGGGTGTTTGAGCGATCTCTCCGTCTCTCTATAATGTCATCCTTTCAGCCAGATCAACAGAGGGAGCTCACAAGCAGAAAATATGAGTTATTTATATTTAAGTTAACCGGAGTGCATGTTATGACATATGCGGATACATTAATCTGGTATCAACAAAGGCACAGGGAAAAGACTGATAAGGAACGAAAACAAATAAATACAAGAATATAATCATATATGATTTGTCTACATTCTTCAAGCAGTCTCTGGTATTTTCCATAAACATATGTGTATTTATTATCGCAATGATTAGCATAAGTAGACGTTAGCATCGCATGAATACCGTATTTCTGCCTTATACATTGATGAGATTCCCCATTGGATCGCAAGGAAGTTATTTCAAACACTCGCTGGTCTCTGAAAGTGAGTTTTGAGATGACAATTGTTTAAAATGTCTTAAATGTTGAAGTTAACTGGTAGCCTGATATAATAACATGGGAAATGAGCAGCGGTGTTGACCGTCTCCTGACTCAGATAAACTCCACCTTTGTTTATGACCACTCCTCAAGCCACAGTTGACCCAATGTCAAGGTATTTTATAACAAGATATTTGGCAGGCCAAAAACTCCTGGCCGTTGGCCCTGAGGAAGCCCCGATGATGCCCGATCAAGCCCCGGAAGTGACGGTGGAAACGTGACTGAACCTGACACGCACTAGTATGCTCGCTTTTTTTCATACTCGCAATAACACGTATCAACATCAAAGAGATCTAAAAGAGGGTTCAGGCTGGGTGGTTTTATCCATGTATTTTATTGAAGAAAGTAATAGGAACTTTAACAGTCAAAAAAGGTTAGGTACAGATGAAACATGCTTAGATTTCTCTTATAGGTATTGTAACACCCTTTATCTCATTGCAAATGAAGAAATTAATAGTACTGTTAAAAAGAATGAACACTTTAATAAAAAAAGTCTCATATCAGAGGCCTAAAAAGTTGTGTTATTCATGGAGCGAGTTGTCCCATGAGGGCCAACACATTAATATCATATAAACAATGGAATAATACTTGTTTTATTTTAGTAACCCTTCCTGTAATTGGACACTTTTGCTTGCGGAATAAATTAATTATGCAAACAGGGCATTTATACAGTGCAGTCAATAGCTGAAAACTGATGCTGCATCCACATCAATAGGTGCCGCTGACCACAGAAAACGATTTCCGGACAATTCACATGACACATTATTACGGCGCAGTTGTATTTGACACAACGTCAATGGCAAATCATTACATTCAGATTAAAAACTACAGTATTGAGATTCATTCTGCTCGTGTCTTCTCTGTACAAGTTATGTTGGATGCACACCAACAGTAGTCATTTTCAATCAAATTCTTCCAAGACCAAGTGCTTTTTTACCATTTACGTTAATTTTGTAGCTCTCCACTTATTGCTTTTGTGTCAATTTTCATATTCCCCAAGGAATTTCAGGAGAAATATCGGGGACAGTAACTCAGATTAGCTATAACCATTGAGGACTTCTTTGCGGCATGCGTATGAGCCGGCTTTCAATTATCGAGCTGCAAGTTTTTATCCTGTTTGAAGAGATTTTTAATTAAACAAGATGGAGGATAATGATGAAATGGGGGAACATATAGTTTCAGTCACTGGAAACGTCGTCAACTTCGAATTTCTGCACCGTTCTAAGGCTAAAGTAAATCGCTACAGTCCCAATGACAGGATTTTGAAGTAGCTTGTAAAACAGGGATAAGGAACGTCGGTCCTAGAGGGCCATTGTCCAGTACAGTAGCATTGAAAAGAACATTGAACAGTAGCTATGTTTCCATCCACACGTTTTTAACTGAATTAAGTGGTATCAAATGAAAAATGCCTTGTGAAAACAGTAAAATTCGATTGAATTTCATGAATATTGACTCAAATGAAATACGTTCGGTCTCATCGGATTTTATTTTGATGGATATACGGCTCAGGCGATAAACGCTGATGGAAACGTTATTATGGCGCAATCTATTTTGTCTAGCAAAACTTTGTTCGCAAATGTTTGCTTGAATGTTGTGCAAAAATGAATGGAAAACCCTTAAAATGTCTCAAATCAATTCGATATACCAATTTGATCGCAAAACAGCATGTGACGTCATTACGCACAGGTTTTTATTCGCTTTAAATCCGTTTGATGGAAACACACTTTCACCAGCTTTATTAGCATGAGTTTTTTTACCGAACATCAAATAATTCGATTGACAAGTGGATGGAAACTGCTGTAACTCTGACAGAAACAGACATAAACTAGAACAGCTCTATGACAAAGTGAAACAAGTAAGTTTTTGCAAAAAAAAAGCACACATGGACAAGGTTTTGCTGCAATGAAATTGTCTAAATACCAATTAATTGACTAAAGTGCAATTAAAAAAAAAAAAAAACTAAGGCATTTCATTGACTGACTAATAACCTTTTCAATGCCATTAAATTACTGAACCTAAATATGGAAGCCTGATAAAAATCCTCTTTTAAAAGAAAAAAAATGTCAGACGGACTCCAACGGACTGACAAAGGTTTTTGCATCTGAAGTCTTCATTTGCTACCGCACATTGTCTCTCTTCAGAGTGACATTTGTTGCTACCATAACTCTGTGCTCTCCAGCTGGGCTCTACAGCGCTGGAACTGACCTCATCCAAGTCACGAGGCGGAACCAGACGTGGGGCGGAAATGCCAGTGTGCAGGGGTGAGTCGCGTCAATCAACTGTCCCCTGTGTAATTAAGAGAAAAGCTGCTGACTCCCCTGCCATCGCTACCCGTGTCTCCATATTCCCCATCTCATCTACAGAGACAACAGAACGGTCAACCTTCCAGCCAGCAGAAAATCAAATGGGGATTTTTTTGTCAATGCCTTGCACCTCCCATTGACGTTAGAACCGATGCTGCTCTTTCACCAACTGTGGTAAATATCATGCCATTCTAAAGCCTCTTTCTGAAAGCTGCTTTTATCCCCCTGGCAGCGAGTGGTGGACATATGCCAGGGGAAAGTAAAGGCAAGTGTTTTTTCCCGAGGCAGAAGTTTAGATGAAGCGAAGGAGGGGAAATCCACAAGTTACCACAGCTGACCACTCACACCCACTCGTCTGCATTCCTGACTGGCGACATAAACAGAAAAACACCCAGACACGCACGCATGACACTCTCAGATATTAAAAAAAACATCACACGTCCACCACCCCAGGTACAGTACATGTACACAACCAGTCAAAAGTTTGGGATTGGTAAAATGTTTAACGTTTTTAAAAGAAGCCTCTTCTGCTCAACAAGGCTGCATTTATTTAATTCAAAATATTATTATAATTGAAACCAGCTATTTTCAATGGGAATATATTGTAAAATGTAATTTATTCCTGTGATCAAAGCTGAATTTTTATCATCAATACTCCAGTCTTCAGTGTCACATGATCCTTCAGAAATTCTAATATGATGATTTGATGCTCAAGAAACATTTCTCATTATTATCAGTGTTCAAAACAGTTATTTACATTTTTATTTCAGAATTATTTGATGAATAGAAAGCTTTTCTAACATTAAACACTACCGTTCAAAAGTTTGGGGTCAGTAATAATTTGTATTTTAATTTTATCCAATTATCCAATGAATTAAATTTATCAAAAGTTACAGTAAAGCCATTTATAATGTTACAAAAGATTATATAAAAAAATGCTGTTCTTTTTTAACTTTCTATTCATCAAAGAATCCTGAAAAAAAAATGTACACAACAGTTTTCAACATAATAGTAATGTTCCCTTATCGAAAAGGGAACTTCGAGATGCGTCGAAAACGCTACGGGAACGCCTTCTCCGTGAATGCGTCTGAAGCATCTATGCCAACTAGTCCAATGGAAAAAGGGAATGAGCGTCACGGGCGGGTGACGTCATGACCAGGAAAGGATAAAAGCACTTCTACCAGAAAGACTCGGGAGATAAGACACTGTACAATTATGCATTTTATTAACAGCTCAGCAAGCCATATATGCAATAAAGTTCTTTGGCGTAGGCCCCGTCCGTAACTCGCGATCCGAGGGTACGGATTCTGCATATCCTGCCTGAAGATGAAGGCAGGGGCGCAGCCGACCCCCCCTTGGGGTATTGGAAGGGACCGACCTGGTGGTGGTGGGAAGGATGGAGCGAAGACCGTCTTGGTGGAGGTGGGGAGGATGGTGGTAAGTGAATGCATTGGCATCTGCGAACTCAGACAAGTGTAAGTAAGGATCTTTTATACTTCACGTATTAGAACGCGATTGGATAGATGAGAAGGTAATAAATGACGTAACAATTGAGTCTTCCTGGCAGAACTTATGCTACGCTTTCATTTCCGCTGCGAAACGCCAGTTAGCTTCTGTGCCTCAGCAAGCGATCTGTGTCAAAACTGTCCCTGTCTGTTGCAATATTGTTGGTATCGTTATGGCGAAACAAGTCTACAAACAGTGTGTTCCTCCCTGCCCGCATTATTTAACGGGTGGGGACACACACGAGCTTTGTGTGATTTGTTTGGGATTTGAGCATGCGGCCTCAGCCTTCGAGGGGGCTGAGTGCCAGCATTGTGAGAAGCAACCGCTTCGCATGCTCAGATCCCGCCTGTCACTCTTTGACAAACAGAGTGGACAGGCTCGCGATCCTCAGGGATCAGGACCCGCGTCTGCCGAGGCAACGCGGAGAATGCATTCCTGGGGATCGCAATTGGATCTTTCGGAGGGGATCGAGACGGGTCCGAGGGCCCTTTCTCCTTCCTTACCCGGGAGATCCAGCTCTCCTCCCCCGGTGTCGGAAGCACGCTTTGCGGTTTCTTCCGCCCGGGGAGAGAGCCCCTTACTACAATGCTCATCTTCTGAGGAAGTTGACGTTGTAAGTTTGGACAGTGATAATGCACAAACGGGGGAAAGGGATCTACAATTTATTTCCCCGGCATATGATGAGCTGGTGGATGTCATGTCACGAGCTGTAGAAAGATTAAATGTTGACTGGCCATCTGAAACTAGATACACTCGCCCCAAAAGCAAGTTAGACGAGCGTTTTCTTTCTTCAGCCACATTATCTCCACCGCGAGGGCTTCCTTTTTTTTCCTGATTTGCATGATGAGCTATCTAAATCATGGAAAAAAAACGTTTTCATCTCGTGTTTTTAACCCTCAGTCTAATATATATTCTAAGATTAGAGGGTCCAAGGATTACGGTTATGGTTCGATGCCCCAGGTTGAACAAAATTTAGCGAGTTATCTCGTGCCTGGTCCTGCATCTTCCATAAAAGCCCCAGTTTTGCCCACTAGACCATTAAAAAATACATCTACTTTAGTGGGCAAAGCTTATTCGGCAGCAGGTCAAGCCGGAGCATGCTTGCACACTATGGCATTGCTTCAGGCTTATCAGGCTGATCTGCTGGGGGATCTGGATAATAGCGAGGGAATTAGTCATGACGATGTTCGAGAACTTCGTAGGGCTACCGATCTTTCTCTCAGGGCTACTAAAGAGACCGCCAGAGCAATTGGGCGGTCTATGGCAGCTTTGGTAGCCACTGAGAGACATTTATGGCTCAATCTTTCTGAGATTAAAGAAAAAGATCGAACTTTTTTGTTAGACGCTCCGCTTGAACCCTCTGGTCTCTTTGGTGACGCAGTTCATGCAGTAGTGGAAAGATTCCAGGAGTCTAAAAAACAGTCGGATGCTTTTAAAAAAGTAATCCCTCGCCGTGTCCAGCCCCCTGGGGCTGCTGGGCGTGAGCAGCCCCAGCCGTCTAGCTCATCATATCGCGTGCAACAGAAAGAGAGTGTTGCGTCTCGTGCTCCTCCACGCAGATACTGGAGACAGACGCAACCCTCTCAACCGAACTCGCCTAAGCCTAAGCCGGATCTGAGGACCGTTCTTCAGGCGAAGAAAGCTTCGGTTAAAAAAAAAAAAAGGTCCTGATGCTTAGGCATCAGGCCTGTGAGGACAGCCCCGACCGGAGTGGGAACGGTGTTCACCTCATTACACGGTGCCCGTTCCACTTCGGGGTCCTCACGAGACCCTCCTGCCAACCCTGCCACCTCCGGTGCTTCAGGGCGCAGTGGTCTCCAGCGAGTCGCTGATGCTATGCTGCGGCATAGCATCGGTTTCGCGCCCTCTGAGGGGGGTTTTAGAGCAGTCAGGTAACACCAGAGACCAGCCTCGAGGGGCTGGTTCCCTTAGTAAATTTTCTGGCAGCGTGGAAGCTTCTGCCGAATATTTCTCATTGGGTCCTGCAGATTGTAGAGAAAGGATACAGAATCCAGTTTGGCTCTCGTCCTCCTCGTTACAGCGGGGTGCTGCCCACAGTGGTGCATCCCGAGCAGGCTCTGGTAATGGAGCAAGAAGTAAAGGCCCTGTTAGCGAAACAAGCTATAGAACAGGTGTACTCACCCGACCGAGAGTCGGGTTTTTACAGCCGTTATTTCATTGTTCCAAAAAAGGATGGAGGGTTGCGTCCCATTTTAGATCTTCGCCTGTTAAATCGGTCAGTTCAGAAACTCAAATTCAAGATGCTGACCCTCAAACAGATTGTGACCCAAATCAGATCCGGGGACTGGTTTGTCACGATAGATCTAAAGGATGCATACTTCCATATCTCCATCCTCCCTCAGCACAGGAAGTTCCTAAGGTTTTCTTTCAGGGGCAAAGAATACCAATATCGGGTTCTTCCTTTCGACCTAGCTTTGTCACCCCGCACGTTCACGAAATGCATGGATGCAGCTTTAGCCCCTCTCAGGCTTCAGGGCATACGCATTTTGAACTACATCGACGACTGGCTGATTCTAGCGGAATCAGAGCAGTTGGCGGTTCGGCACCGAGGTAAAGCTAGGTCAGTCACGCACTGTAAAACAACTCGAGAAACTGTTGGGTCTACTGGCAGCAGCGTCCAACGTGATACCTTTTGGCCTGCTGTACATGAGGCCTTTACAGTGGTGGCTCAGGACCAGAGGGTTCTCCCCGAGAGGAAACCCTTTCCGTATGATCAAGGTTACGCGGCGATTCCTTCGTGCCTTAGAGATATGGAAGAAACACTGGTTCTTAACCCAGGGTCCGGTGTTGGGAGCTCTTTGCCATCGAGCTACTATCTCGACAGATGCTTCCCTCACCGGCTGGGGAGCGGTAATGGAAGGCCGCTCGGTTCAGAATCTGTGGAAAAGCCATCATCTTTCGTGGCACATAAATTGCCTGTAGATGATGGCTGTCTTCATTGCGTTGAGACATTTCCTTCTGGACCTAAGAGGCCATCATGTGCTCGTTCGAACAGACAACACATCTGTGGTCTCTTATCTGAACCGTCAGGGGGGTCTGAGGTCGCGTCCGCTTTGCAAACTGGCGCACCAGATCCTTCTGTGGTCTCTGGGGAAGGTACTCTCCCTGAGGGCAGTGTATATTCCTGGGGACCAGAATATAGGAGCAGACGTCCTGTCGAGGCAGGAGCTGAGGCCAGGGGACTGGAGTCTCCACCCCGAGGCGGTGGAGAAAATCTGGGAGGCATATGGCAGAGCAGAGGTGGACCTGTTCGCGTCTCACAACACGACGCACTGTCCTCTCTGGTATTCTCTGACGCACCCAGCCCCCCTGGGGCTGGACGCCATGGTGCAGACGTGGCCGAGGCTACGGCTGTACGCCTTTCCCCCTGTTGCTCTGCTCCCAGGAGTTCTGGAGAGGGTCCGTCGGCTTGGAATAAGCCTACTGCTAGTAGCACCACGCTGGCCGAGTCGGATCTGGTTTTCGGACCTGGTCCATTTTCTAGACGGGCCTCCATTGGAGATCCCGATCAGGAGAGACCTTCTGTCTCAGGCCGGGGGCACAATATTTCACCCTCGTCCAGAGATTTGGAACCTGTGGGTTTGGCCTCTGAGGGGGACCAACTCATAGAAAGTGGTCTTTCAGCTGAGGCTGCTGAGACCATCCTAAGCTCCAGAGCTCCAGCTACTAGGAAACTATATGCGCTTAAATGGAGAGTTTTTATCTTTATGGTGTCACCGACGTCATTTGGATCCATTTAGCTGTTCTGTGAACACAGTACTCGAGTTCCTGCAAGAGCGCTTTGTGTCAGGTTTATGCCCTTCCACGCTAAAAGTTTATGTGGCAGCCATTGCGGCTTATCACACCCTGGTGGGGGGTACATCCCTGGGTCGAGACCCCCTGATTACACGTTTCCTTCGTGGCACTTTGAGGCTAAGGCCTGCAACTCGCACTAGGGTGCCAGCTTGGGACTTGACTATAGTTCTAGAAGGCCTGTCTAGGGCCCCATTCGAGCCCTTAGATAGCTCACATTCGTGAGGTTTTACAGCCTAGACCTGGATGCTGCCCCAGGTTCTCAGGTGCTTAGTGCTTAGCTGAACAGACTGACACTCAGGTACTTGAATTATGGCGCATTGGGTATTCTCGTTCCCGTAGCGTTTTCGACGCATCTCGAAGTTCCCTTTTAGATAAGGGAACGTCTCAGGTTACTATTGTAACCATAGTTCCCTGAGAACAGGGAACGAGACGATGCGTCCCTCTGCCATACTTCTGGCGTCCCTGCGATCAGCTTGCTTCGGCAATTTCGAAGCTAACTGGCGTTTCGCAGCGGAAGTGCTTTTATCCTTTCCTGGTCATGACGTCACCCGCCCGTGACGCTCATTCCCTTTTTCCATTGGACTAGTTGGCATAGATGCTTCAGACGCATTCACGCAGAAGGCGTTCCCGTAGCGTTTTCGACGCATCGTCTCGTTCCCTGTTCTCAGGGAACTATGGTTACAATAGTAACCTGAGACGTTTTTGAGCATCAAAAGACTGAACTGAATTTGAGCTGAAGACTGGAGTAATAATGCTGATAATCACAGGAATAAATAACATTTTAAAATATATTAAAGTTGAAAAAGTTATTTTAAATTGTCAAAATATTTAATAATATGTATATGCAGCCTTGAGGAGCACCTTCTTATCGATTCATAACTTTTGACAGGTAGTGTATTAGACAGGTTCCAAAATGAACACTTGCCAAGTGCCAATGACGTGTAAAAAATGGCTTTGGTTGTTGGCTGGCAGCTTTATTAGAAACTGGCGCATAATCCATGCTTTTTCATACAAAGTATAGTCTTTCCCTTGATAAAGTGTGAGACGTGAAAGGCTACAATACAGTTACCATCATTGAAAGGGGTCCTGATATAGTGCACACAAAGAAAGCACACACAGGAGTCAAACTGTGGTCCAAGGGGTCAGCGGGGATGATTGATCGAGAACAGAGCCCCTTGACATCTGTCAGTGTTCAGATATTCAAAATCAGCACTTTTAGCATTGTCCCCCACAGTAGTGTTTAAATATACAGCACTGCAATATTCACAAGTGCTGAACGTGCACAAAGTCCTGACAAATTAATTAGTATCATGCAGTTATAATTCCACACGAGTCTCTCGTCTCCAGTGCCTGACTTCTCACAAAGACATTGTTTGGTTTCCTTCAAATATGTATTGCTGTTTTGCTGATGGTAGTGTGAAACTGATGGTGTCGTGTTTTATCCGTGAATGTGTTTGGCTTAAAGCGAAACAGGAGGGCATCACTTTTCCACACCTGAAAGACCTGTACCTCATGCTCTTTGAGTACCTGATCTGCTTTTATTATAGAAGTGAATCATTACTCTGAAAGTGCAGCTCCTAAAATGTTTTACAACCAAATGCTATTGTAAAACCTCTCGTGAGACCACAGAATAATCTAAATTGGAGAAAGCATAGGGGAATGTTTTAAGTAATAATGACCATTACTGGAGAATGATTATTAACCACAATTTGCCATAATGCCGTAGAAGAAATGTTTAAGTTCCTATAACAGCACTGAAAAAATATGTCCTTGTTACAGTGTAATCATACATTTTAAAGTCCCCCTGTAGTCAATAATTTGATCCCTTAAAAATTACATATTTAAAAGTTATTCATGCCTTAAAATAGCTTGAATGTACTCTACAGCCTTGTCTCATTTAGTATACGCGGTTCTATGAATATGTAAATGATCCCTGCCTCCACTCACTCACACCAGCTCAGAGATCCACTCGTTGACAATCACACTGATTGGTGATTGGTGAACTAATCCTTTAAATGCATTAATGTTTTGCCAATCATTATTACATATTCGGGTCTTTAGTGACCCGGATCTATACCAAACACGGATGGGTCCTGATATTAGAGTAACAATTACAGAAGAATTAAATAAAGCATATTTCGTTAACTTTTGGAGCTTGTAAAACCCTTACCCAGTTTGAGCAGATGTTTTATACCATCATCACTGTCATCACTATTTTTGATTCTTCACACCCTAAAATGTCCTTTGGACTTTTCCTTATATTCAGATATGCATAATGTGCTACAGTACGACAGTGGATTTAAAACTTAGCAGATCTGCTTAGCCAAATCTTGTGAACTCCATGGAGGAGGTTATAATAATAATAATAATAATAATAATTCATTACATTATTATAGCTCTTTTCTCTGCACTAAATGTGCTTTACATGGAAGGGGAATCTCCTCAACCACCACTAATGTTATGGCTTTACAAATCAAATTGGTTAAAACAGAAAAATGTAATATTTTCTTTTGCTTCCCGAGAAAGAGAGAGTGCCGTGTTATCTCGAGTAAATGAATTGCAGTTGGGCTTAGCTTTTCCTCTCTTCTTTCCATATTCCCCTTTGAAACCCCCTGCCTTGAGTAATATCAGCACAACGAGGCAAGAAAAAAGTCCATGCCTTTTCTCATTTACACTTTAGAAGACCTGTTATTATGACTTTATAGGTAGATTAGCAGCAAACCATTTAAATGCACTTTCTTATAATATTAGTTATGGGGGCAGAACAATCAGCGCTGTACAGTGCCGCTTCCCAACACAAACCCAAAGGGAGGCTATTTTTAGCTTCTCAACAATTTCAGTCCCAGCATGTAGGATCACTGTGAGCTTGAGTTTTCTCCCCAGGGCTTCAACAGAAGCACACACACCAAACAAGAAAAGCCTTGGGGATACGGAAACAACTTTAAAGACAAAGCCGTGTAATCAGCCTCAATAGCAGTCTGATAGCAAAGAGAAGAGATGTAGGAGTCGTGTGTGTGTATGTAATGCAGATTGGAACTGAGAAATGCATTGACCTTGTGTTTACGGAGTTTATTTTAAAGCCAGTCAGAACGTACTTAAGACATTCTACATGTTTATCTTCATCAAATTGCTAAATCACATACATGATCAGGCATTCAGAACCAATTACTGAATCTAGCTGAATCTCCGTGTCAAGTTATCGCAATATGTTCTGCGGGTGACACATTAATGGTGACAGCTCCTCTACCAGCTAGTCAGCCCTCCAGCAAGCAGAGAAGAGGGGGAAAATAGACTAATGTGTCAAAGCCACACTAAGAGCTTCACCAGGAGGAGTTAAACTTCATTTAATGTCAAAGCACCCATGACAACGGCGAGAGCAATATCAGAAAAAAACATCAGTCCTAACACATGTTAGTGGCGTATACAATGTATTAACGTTATTCCTCATAATGAAAGATGTTATAATTTTCACAATGACTAGAAATCGCCCCACATTTTTTTGGGAAACATAATTCAAACAGATATCAAAGCATCCGTGCTAAAATGCTGCTAGAACTTCACTATTTTAAGTCATTTTACGCTCAATTAACCTTTGTGAAAAATAAGTGAGCTTAATTGTATTGAATGTGCACACTTTTAAAACATGCACTGTAATATTGTCAAATTTAAAGTTTCAATTTGAAGTACATTTGTTTTAATAATCTTGTGTCATGCTTTAAGGAAGAACACTGAACATACTAAAGCACATATAAAGGACTTTATTATAATTTTAACTGTTATATGTTTTTCAATATTACATTTAAAATTAATATATTATAAATTCATTACATATTTGTAATTGCAAATATATTTAAATACATAGCATACAAGCTTCAATAGAAATGACAGTATATTTTAGTTGACCATAAATGATTGTCGGTACATAGTTCAAAGACAATAGAAGTATGAAATTACATTTAAAGTGTACTTAAGTCCTACTTATAGTGAGTCAAAAACTAAAGTATTCTAAAGTTGAGCGTATTGCATTTGATGTAAACTCAAACTATAACGCCTTCTACAACAGACAAATAAAATGCTGATAATAAACAGTACGTGTCCAAAAACACTATAATCGGTTCACACTTAAGTATATTATTTCCATAGTCTTTTTAAATTTTACTAAAGTTTACTTCTTATTCACAAGGGAAGGTCTGTCAATCAAACCTCTGTCGATCAGATACAGATTCACTTCTCTTTAACATTGAGCAAGATTACAGTTTGAGAGATACCATTGGAGAAAAACGATAAATATTTGTAATATGCCTCCCTCCATTACTGTTTGTAGAACATGTATAAACTGTAACACATAACTGGTGACAGCAGTTCTAATCCACCTTACCAGTAAAAATCCTCCATATCTAGCTGTTCTACAATTATATAGATATTCTACAGCTGTGGCAAATAACGTGATCCTTTGACTTATAAGTGGGTGTATGAAACAGTTGTTCCAGTTCCCCCACACACACTTTTAAACCTCTAGAGTGCCTTAGCATCTCCTGCAGTCCTTATCTTTAGTTACTCATGAGCGATAAGATTTTCAGCAAGCTGAGCAATATTGAATATCACTTTTCACCCTTATCAGCATCATTGTGTGTTTGTGTATGCTGGAGGAATCTGTATGGCATGGCAAGTGTTGAAGGATTATTGAGTATAAAAACGACATGCTGGCCCAACATTTCCCATCTACTTCCAAACAAGTGGGAATCAGCAAGCTGGGATGTGGAATGGAATACCAGTTTACTTTTTTTTTTAAATAAATAGTTTAGCAAAAAACAGCAGGTATTATTCCTCAATAATCATGATCACATTACATGTGCAACGTCAATCTTGGAAAAAAAAAATTTTGTGATAAAATACTTCCATGATAACTTAAAATGCAGACAAAATGAAAAGTAGAAAAGAGCAACATTGGCTTAACAAATGGTGTGAGTTTGGGGCAGGACTATTTGTTTCTCTGACCAATAGCAGAGGGCCATTATTTTTACAGTACTGAAATATGTAGTATACAGCATGCTAGCCTGTTATTCTGAACAGCCATGAACATCAATGTGTGTACTGAAAGTCAGCCTGGCCAACTTTATTTGGATTCATAATTAAGATTTTTTCTTTCTTTAGAAAAGAGAGGGACGATAGGTTTTCATCAGAATATTACACTCAAACTGTGTAATGCTGTATGCATAGAATGATCTAATTTGGCAAATCAAATATAATGTTAGAAACTATAGAAACGAGTCAAGCAATATCACTGAAGCACAATTTCTGTATCAATCCAGTAAGTCTTGCTCCATCTGTGCTTGACGATTATTGACACAAATATCACGCAATAATTATACAGTGAGGTTATGTAATAATACAAAATAAATACTTAATAAGAAATAGATAGCCTACTTAAATAAAAAAGTTTTAACTTTTACTTTACTCTTTTACTAACTTTTTGAAACTTCTTAAAACAAACTGTCTCAAAACATATCAAATACATTATTTGCTAAAATAATGACAAAACTGAGAAATCAGAAACATAATAAGAGCAAGGGTTCAAAAATGACAATTATTTTTGAAAACTGTAAAAATATTATTATTTCTCAACTGTCTCAATACAGTGTAACTGTCCTCAGAATCTTTTTTTATTATTATTGTAACAGACTTGTAAGTCTGTTAATACCGGTAATGATGTACTGGCGCTCATTGTATATGTGTGTATGCAATGTATTTTTCCCCTCGGGGCTTGCCGTAGATAGGAATGGGTCAATTGCTGCACAAAACATAGTCTTACAATGTATAATAATAATGCAAATATACTTTTATCTTGCTCTTTTTTTCTCCTCCACTGTCCTTTTCTTCTTTCTATTTTCGGCACCAGAGGGATACGTCCTTTTTTGTGACATGGCTTAACATTACCGTGACTATGCGCAGTTGCGCATGAATTGTCTATGCACACTCGAGGTGTCTAGATTATGCGGATGACTTAAACGCTGGCAGACACAGCAGCAGTTGTAGGCGGGTATATTGATCATGATCATGATATCAGAATTTTCTTGTCTTGAATTATTCATTCATTTATTCATTCATTCATTCATTTATGTCACTTGTTTAAGTCATCTAAAAAATATATTTTTATAGATTTTAAATAGATTTTTCGACCCAAGCAGCCGCTTAGTTCGCTTATGCCTCGGGCCGGCCCTGCACATGCAAGTAGTCCTTCACTCATAAAGTGCAGACGAAACTGACCCCTGGTTAGCAGGTTGACTTGTTGACCTCAGGAAGGCCGGCTGGCTTGATAGACGGGCCTCTGGAGTGAAGACAACGGCTGGCCTGGTGAAACAGAGAGAACAACTATTGAGAACATAAGAGCGTTCTTTGTGGCTTAGATGAGGGAGCTTTGATCGGCCTCGTGCACATTACTCCTCAACCTGCATGTGACGGTATTAAAGACAGTCCTGAATTGATGACAATGACAGAGGTGCGACCATGTTAAGTCATGACAAGTTAGGCAATTTCTCCAACAGAGGATCGTAACAGTGTAATTAATCAGTGAGTTACATTGTTGCATGGGAAACACACCAACGACCAGCTTTAGAGTGCCCAAAAACCCCTCTCAAGTCATCAAACCAGACCAGCCTAACTAGCTTGGTGGTCTAAACAGTGACAGCAGAGTCTCTGGATACAGAGATGGACTGAGAGTCAAAGTTGGTATATTGCCATTTTTCTCCTGTGCCAGACTGATCTCATGAAATAGCGTATGCATAACACGCCAATTCGTATTTCCATTTTTGGTGTGCTATCAACACGCATAATCGCTTTTCAGCGTGTTTATGAACGCCGTTGACTTAACGTTACATTACTGTATATATAAATATATGACCTACCCCAACCCCGTCCCTAAACCTACCCGTCACTGGTTAATACCATTTATGAGTCTTCCTCTACCATCCTAGGACAAAAAATATCGCTCGCCAGATGTAGATCTAGGTTTTTGTTCGATTCGCTCGGACATTTAACGGTGTGTACATACACGCGGAATCACTCGGACATTTAACGGCGTAGACCTACACGCATACACGCGGATAGCTCATAATGCGTATAGATAACACGCCACTTGACTTGAAAGTGGCGTGTATGTTTAAGGCAAAAGTCATGATGTCATGTTGCCTGTGCTATAGGAAGGACTACAATATTGGCTCAGTTTTAAAACATAGTGAACAACTTAACTGTACTGTCTATATCCCCTAAAGGACTCAGTGATTTGGAACGCTCCACACAGTTCTGGTCATTCACTCTCGTCATGATTTTGATGTCAGCACATTGTTGAGATAATAATGTTGAGATGTTGAGGCCCTGTTTACACCTGGTATTAAAATGTGTTTTGGTTGATCGGATCACAAGTAGACGAGGGAGACACATACGTGTTTACACCTGGTGTTTTAATCCATCTCTTTTGTCCACTTTCCACCACTTCTGTCCTGATTTCTTCTAGTGGAGTGTCTATGAGCGGGTAAATGTATGGGGGTTTTTTTTCAGATCTTCTGATCTAGTGGACAAAATTAGCTCGCTGTAAGTCTGTGTTAGAAATCAGGAATGGTAAGAGAACGTTGTGCTTGGTACATTTTTTTGTTTTCAATCTAAACTTGGGTCTTCAGCTGGCAAAGTTTAAATCCTGTCTGGCTAGTGCACTTCCCATAATGTTTACTCATTAGGTCAAGTAGGCGGACAGTAGGCGGTCTTCTGTGGCTTTTCAATCACATTCGACCACATGAGCGTTTACACAACGAAAGCAATCCAGTCTAATGCTTTTTCAACTACCTCTGTAAGTGATCAAAAGTGGACAAGCTCAAAACGTTTTAGACCCCGTTTACATCTGTATTTAGCGTCGTCCACTTGTGATCCGATCGATGAAAATACATCTAAAGCTGTCCTCAAGTCATCCAAGTTGTCTCATTGTCGTGTGTGTGTGTGTGTGTGTGTGTGTGTGTGTGTGTGTGTGTGTGTGTGTGTGTGTGTGTGTGTGTGTGTGTGTGTGTGTGTGTGTGTGTGTGTGTGTGTGTGTGTGTGTGTGTGTGTGTGTGTGTGTGTGTGTGTGTGTGTGTGTGTGTGGTGTGTGTGTGTGTGTGTGTGTGTGTGTGTGTGTGTGTGTGTCTGGAGTTCCTGTAAGAAAAACCCAGTCATTATCTGCATATTCATTCAAAGACTCTATTGTTATTGATTCTCCTGCTCTTCATTACTCACCTTTATTGGATTGTGTTCATGCTGCTTCTAACAATAAACTTACCTGTTCATTGTTCATCAGACTCTCCTCATTGTGTCCAAGCCTATGACAGTGGAACAAGGAACGAGGAAGCTTCCAGTAGAGTGAGTATGTCAACCCTGACACACATACAAATTCTTCCAACACCTTCAAATCTGTCATAATAATTTTAATTTATGTTTTACCTTTGCAGTTTAAGTAAACCATACACCTCACATATTTTAGCAGGGAATTTTGCTTTATTATGAATTTAAATAACTAAACTTCTACAACATAAGGGTAGATCCCTTGATCACAGCTGATGATGCTTTGAAAGGACTCTTGAGTGATCAAAAACATTCCAGTATACAAATAAGATTTTCTTCTATACTTCCATCCTCGTTTTCTTTCCTTGCATGATTTCCTTGCATCCTAAGGGGGGTGGAGTTGTGAGAAAGTGAGGAAAAGAAGCAAGAAAAGAAAGTGAGGATGCATAAATAAGAAATGCGAAGCACCCTTCATTTTAAGATGTCCTTTTTACAATGTTATTATACATTTCAATATTGAGTAATATTACTATGTACTTACTATAGAGTAAGGATTAGTTGCATGTATTTATGAATAATTTATATGTATTACTTGGTAATTGCTATAGTAATTACATGTAACATGTAAAGCAAACTGTAAAAGTGTTATCTCTATTATAAACTTTATCATTACAAATATGTTTAAATACATGACATCAAAGCTTCAATAGAAATGACATTAAAATATATATATTTTTTTTTACCACAAATGCTTGTCAGTATATTCGACAGGTACTTTAAACATAGTTCAAAGATAATAGAAGTAAGACTTATTATTATTAATATTATTATGTATTTTTATCTAGCAGATTTTAACTTTTGTCTTTTTTTTTTTTTGTCTTATGAAGATCACATTAAAATGGCCATCATTTTTAAACCCAGATGCTTGGCCATTTTGTTCCAGAAATGTTTAAAATGTACACTTGTATCACTTTAATTTCCATCACACAATGTTATTTTATACAATACTGTACATATTTTTTTGTTGTGTAATAATAATCATTGTTGTTATTTATATACAACGTTATGTTAAATATATATAACATATATATTATGGCAGGAGCACCGAGAAAAAATAATCTGTATAGAAGGTTGTGGAATATGGAACAGGATTAATGGCTTTCCTCTTAACACAATTAAGGCCATTAACCATATTCACAGCATGCTAATCTGAACCAATTAGCCTTTAATAAGCCGCCCAAAGACGTCCTTCTTAAATTATGCTTGACCTTTTTGCAGTTTATGAGAACAATTTAGTGCAAACATTAAAGAACCCTCAGTGTGGACATAAGAAGTCATCTAAAGCCATCAGGATTTACCATTAAATGCCTCACGATTTACAAAGACTTGCACTGTGTTTATAAATCAGTACGTTTGATAATTGAATAAAAATCAAGCAAATTGTCCACCTCTGAAAGGGCACATGATTTGAAAACTCTCAGTGATGTGGGCTTTCAAATGAATTTTCACGAAAGAAGGCGCATGTCATTGTGCACTAACAGAACACTGAATCAAACAGAACAAGCCTCATTTTATTTTCATTTTTCATAAATATTGAAAGCCGAAATAGCTTGCCTCGACATTACCATATTTCAATATCAACCTTTTCAACCTCCTTTTGCTACTTTGATGAATATGTCAAAGCTTCACTTCTGTCCTCTACCTTTCGATTTGGCTCTTCACTTTTGGCTCGTTGAAGCTGTCGCTATCTTGTTTATCCCCAGATTCCCTCTGATTAAACTGGAACAACAGCTGCTGGTGCATTTGAACACAACAGAGAGTTGAACCATTATGAAGGAACATGAATTAACCTGAATGAGCCATTACATTTTAACATGCTTATTTCTCTGAGACACTCCCTGAGGTAAACATAAAAACCAGAGGGGACAAATAAACCATAGCTTAATTCACTTTGATTGAGCGTTTGATGCTGCACACAGAAACACTTATCACAGCTACACAGATGATGAAACAATCACTGGAAACATTTTGTTATATATTTACATGCATGATTAACTAGTCTTACAAGTATCTTCTACACTATCTTCTAAACATCAAAATATTAGCCTCTGGTAATAAGTATTCGCAATCCAATTTAACCACGCCCAGGTTGTTTTTGTTGTTCGCGTGTGATAAAAAGTGAAGGCTATCCACAGCAGTTTTAAGAGAAACTCAAATGCAGCACTGTAAAGGGGTAATGTATTCAGACCTTACTTGTATCAGAATCCTTTGAACCAGCATGACCTTGCGGTTAATGAGTTACACTTGACTGCCAGTGTACTTTCACCCACAACACGCCATATTGGGTAGAATCCCGCATTGTAAGAGTATCAGTGTCCTTTCTGACTCAAATGCTCCAATTTGACTCTCTACTCTAAATTTATTCTGCTTGTATGAAGACCTTAAAAGTATGGCTTTGATATATTTTAAACAGCTAAGAAGCCGTAACTGTCATGATTATGTTTTGTTCAGTGTGTTTTGGTTTGGTTTGGTTTGGTTATGTTCTGTTTCTGTTCCCTTGCCATGTGTATCCTGACCTCGTTTCCTAGTGTGTGCCAGTTAGTTCGAGGGAACTCGAACTGCGTCGATGACGACACTTTGGGGAACGCCCTTAGCGTAACGCATCTGAAGTATAAATGAAACTAATACAATCCTGATTGGTGCTGCATCTATACGTAACATGTGACGGCATATACAGAATCTACAAAAGGACACAGAGATAGCTTTTTGCTCTTCAGGAAGCACTCTGGGTCAAACTGTCTGTCATATTTGGCGTTGTTTGTCCCGTAAGAACTAATAAAGGTCTAGCCTGGTCCCACCAGACTCTCGTACATTTCATTTGTACATAGAGTCTGGCATCGCTCCATTGACAAGCATTAACTTCCTTGTAGGCGGGAACTCTATTGAAGTCTAAAACTATTGCATCTGCCCAGAGTCACTCTGGATCTGCCATAACCAATCGCTAACGTTTGGTCGTGATATATGTATTTTCCCGAACCCCGTGGGAGGATGGCCATAAACTAAGCAAAGATTGTTCTTGCTCCGGCTTTAACTTCTTGATCGGTAGCGTTGCCACAACGGACCGAATGGCTTCGCTCGCATCTTTCTCCTCTGCCCTTACCGAACTAACGTTTCAACTCAAAATAACACACCCGAGTCGACATCAACGTCATCGTTCTCAGCCACTCCCTCTGTTCGCTGATTGGCCCGGTAAAAAATTGATCGGAGAAAACCAAAGTCTACAGCACAAACCCAGACGGAGTACTGAAGTAAAATGAAAATTGAGCGGAAGTACGTAGGAGGGCGGAGTCAGTCTAATAAAGGTCTGCATTGCAATACAGAATCTAGTGGCTCGGATCTTGCGTTTGATGAGAAAGCGCGTAGATTATGGGTCTATTCTGCAATACAGAATCTAGTGGCTCGGATCTTGCGTAGTAGATTACGGGTCTGCAATAAAAGGGACACACGCGATCTGTGAAATAATACTGTTCGGTGCGAGGCATTCACTGTCAGCTCCTGAGGGAGCTGGCTGTGTTCACTGAGAAATATCTCGACGCGTACACTGCCCTACAAAGGCAAAAGTCCTTAACTCGCTAGAGTTTGGAACTGAGAAAAATGACTTTAAAGATTTGTAGTTGTCCCGCCAAATTAATTATAGGTAGGACACTGGAAATCTGGCAATTAGATGTTGTAATGAAAATGATCTACATAAAAAAATCTTGACCACTATTTTAAAGTTACTGTACTCTGCCTTTGTATTGTCAGCAAAAAGTGAGAAGTCATGCCAAGGCAAAAGGCAGTAACTTCCACATTATCAATATTTGGTTGCTGATCACCATTAACAAAATCATTATAGTAACACCTGTATAAAATCTAGTGATCATGGCATTTATTTTGAATGATTTACAATTACTTATAGACATCTTATTATGCTGTGGTTGCATTCTGGTGGCCCTTTTACATTAGACATGATAAAATACCTCCATAGCGCTAAAGAAACATACACACAGTGTGTGACGTCATATTGTGACCGTTGCAGTGTGCAAAGAAAGAATGTGTCCGCTCTACTCCTGAGCGCAAGTCCTCCACCTTCGGTGTTGTACAAGAAAGGGAGTTTTTCTTCTATTCATTTTTATTTCCTGTCGCTGTGCAGCTCTTTTATTGTATGTCAATGCAAATGACTCAATAACCCTTTTATTTAAAGGCTTTATTTATGTCCCATGGCATTGCATGACGATTGCAAGCAGTATCAATAATGTCAAAAAAGTGATGTGCAGTCAAACGTCC
>CM070821.1:44382851-44401978 GCA_036326025.1 Chrosomus eos
GTCAAACGTCCCAGTGTGTATGTTGTTTAAACAAGTTTTCTTCAATACACTTGTGGAGTTTTGACGTGTTTTATAGTCTCAATACTGTTTCTTATTCAAATGAGGTGAACCATTGCAGGAAAGGTATAGTAAATCAAGATCATTTTATCTAACTGAAAAGTGAGTTTATATCCACAGGAACAAACTAGTCCTACTTGTTGTACTGGTCTGTGTTCAGGACGTGGTCACCCGGCCATCATGACCTAGGGCTATATCAGGATGACAGATAAGGGAAGGTGCACATCTCCTCAGTGAAATGGAAACCAGAACATTTTCCATTGTAAGAAGACATCATGATGGCCGTCCCTACAGTCAGCTGTTGTAAGAACAAGATCTATAGATATCAGATGAATCAAAACTATTGTCTTGGTTGGTTGCTTGGTTAGCTCGCACCCATTAGGTCCACAAGGAATATTAGTCCAACACATAAAAAAACAGAAAAGACTTATTGATTAGGTACGATAAGAGATGACCTCAAGGTCAGCAAAAGATAAATCAATATGAGATAAAGTTCATTTCCGGTGTCTACAGTCTTTCTTTGATTACACATTTTTTCACATTCAACACTATGTGTCCCTTGCTGAAGGCTGTGTCCAATCAATTTTTAAAGCACTTTTTGAAGTCCAAAATAGCTTTCTTTCTTTCTTTCTTTCTTTCTTTCTTTCTTTCTTTCTTTCTTTCTTTCTTTCTTTTCTTTCTTTCTTTCTTTCTTTCTTTTTGATGTTTAAAATACCACTGAATATTGCAGCAATTTGTTTTTGATTGTGTCTAGCTGTCCCCATTAAAATAGTTATTAAATAAATAGTTCTCCCAAAATTAAAAATTCTGTCATCTTTTATACTGACCCAAACTTTGTTATCCCAAACTTCATAAGAATTTCTGATGAATCTTCACACAGCTCTTGCCACACAACAACCATGCTAGTGACCATGTCACGCTCCAAAAACAACAACACACATCATGGAAGAACCATAAAGTGATTCGTAATATTGCATTTTGTTCCTAATGCAAAGCTGTATGTGCAAAATGTGTATGGACTATTTTATTTTTTTGTTAGGTTTCATGGGATTTTATGATGATTTTGGACTTCTGTTCTGTTTTCAACTGAAAACTTTGGGTGAGTACACTATTACATTTGCATGTGTATATCAGAATTAAAATAATAATTCACTGAATAAAATATTGTCAGTCTTTTTCTGTGGATTTGTTGACATAGTATGAGAGTCTTAATATCTTTGCTAAATATATGTTTTGAACACTTAATAGTATTTTAATCGTAATTAAATGAAAATGTATAAAAATAACACAGTTTGAAATCGCTGAGAAGTGTTTCTGACGTCACAAACCTTGTAACCAGTGAGGTCAATGTGTGATTGTCAACGAGTTGATATATAAACTGGTGTGAGTAAGTGGAGGTGGGGCTAATTTACATATTCATAGAACCTATATATATATATATATATATATATATATATATATATTTTTTTTTTTTATTGTTTGAAGTGAATTTTTTTTTAAATATGTAATTTTGGTGATCAAATTCGAGTAACATTTTTGACTACAGGGGTACATATTTACATATTTACATACAGGGTACAGGGGTACAAAGTACATATTTAAGGCCCCGGTTTCACAGATAGGGCTTTAAGCCAGGATTAGGCCTTAGTTTAATTAGGATAAACAGCTTTTATAAACGTCCCTTAGAAAAAGAAAATTGTGTGCATCTTGAGACAAAGCACTGCATAGTATAAAATATGCCAGTGCAAGTTGCTCTCAGTAAACAGCTCAAACCTGCATTTTAGTCTAGGACTATTCATGGGTTTCAGTCACGTGACTTTTTTGTTGTGGCCGCCATCTTTAGGACCTTTGCGTTAAATCGCATAATCTCTCCCTGTTGATCGAAAAGATGTCGCACACTTAAATAGCACAGATGAAAAGCAACGGTATTTAAATAAAATAGATACTTTAGGTATAGATCCGTATTTACTGTTAAACGAACTGCTGACTCCACTAAAGTCTAGTAAAAACTTGCCAAATTTTACGTTTGCTGACATTTAGCTACATCTACCTTGTCCACAATCCCTCTCCATGTCCCCACCACTTTTGAAACATCTCGCGGCACGGATGTACCAATACAAATAAATAAAGGTAAAATAAGAGGTGATCTAGCATGCTGAAATGTGTTGTTTTTGAAATCAAGTGATCAAAGTGCTTGTTGACTCTGGATCAGTGGTGAAGAAACAGTGTTCTCTCGTGACTCGCGCACACCGCATAGTCTTGTGGCTGATGTTGCCAGATTGGGTGTTTTTTTTCGCTACATATTAAGGCCTGTTTACGGTGTGTTTTAGCCGGGTTTTCGCCTGGAAGGCTCTATAGAAATCTGGCACCCTATTGAACGAAGTTAAACTGAGCGAGCGTGCGTTCACAGACACCAGAATGAACGCGTTCATCAGGCAGTAATTCAGTAAGTTCAGTTCACGTTCGCCCAAAATATGAACGAGTTCATGAACTATCGTTAATTGAACATGTTCAGGCACAACACTGTTGTACAGGTATATCTGATTTATGATTTAGTGTTGTATTAAAAGCCCCAGTTATGCCCTATTATCACAGTTTACAGCACAGCAGATAGACGGCATGTTGCAATTCGGTCCTACAAATGGCGGCCGCTCCACTGTGTGACGTCACATGAAATCTATGAATAGGCTTAATACCGTGTCCTAACCAGACGAGATGCGAATAGATTCCAGCGACAAGCAGTCCACACCAGAAGTGACGCGAACGAGATGTTCCTCAAGTTTACTGCTGGGCGTGGTTTTGAGAAAGCGGACAGTCTAGAACAAAGGACCCTCGAGAGATTACTTCTATTGGATAGATGCATCGCGTTTGACAGATTAATTTGTATAAAGATGGGCATCGGCCAGCTTTTTGACTCGCAGCATTTTTCCAAATGAAGCGCCGCCTTCCCGGGATGCTTTGCGGGCGCGTTAAAGTCGCGTGACGTCACCCATAGGAGTAAAGTAGAGTGCGGCGCGACAGAAGTGTCACACGGACAAGTGGATCTGTACCGTAAGCCTTGTATAAAAATACAGGGGTATATGTCATTTCATAATCACTTTCTCTTGTCTTTGAAATATGGTCAAAGTTACTGCTAAATACTGACAAGCATTCATTGTAAACAAAATATACTCATTTAATTTCAATTGAAACGTGCATGTCATGTACTAAATATATTTGTAATGATGAAATTGCCATTGCCATTGTAAAATATAACTTTGAGTGATATCGGACGCTACAGTTTAATCAAAATTAAGTACTACATGTGCTTTAGTAGTAGATTTAAAATGCACTTTAAAGATTATTACGAAGTGTACTTTTTAAAACTATGTATAAAAAACATATTCATTAAAGTGTACTCTGTTTATGTACTTTTAAGTGGCATTTTATTATTAATATTATTGTAGGCCTATCTGTAAGCAAACTTTTAAGATTTATACATGAGCACATTCAATTGACTAGTCTGTGGATTGCTAATGTTGCTTTGGACCAATGAGATTTCACTTTGTCCACACATGACATGAATAGAAAGCCAGGGATTGTCTACAGAAGCATTCATACTGACTGCGATATGCAGAAACAAAGCGACTGGAAGTCCTTTATTTTTCAATGACAGTTAGTCATTTCAGGCGACATGAGTGACACTGACCTTTGCCAATGTACAAAGTCGAGCAGAGTTTTAATAAAAATGTTCAGTGACACGATGGGCAGTGACAACATTGAACTTCACATGATCCACCAGCTGAAACATTAGTATGACTGCCTATTAGAAACAGTACAGAGTGACCTCCATTGATTTAATTGTGAACGGCCCTTACACGTCTTGTCACATCGCTTGTCACAGCTGCTTAGGACAAAAATTTAAATAGAAGAAACAGGATTTATTGCTTGTCTCATCATCCTGGTATGCCTAATTAGGACAAAATATAAAGCAGAACTATCAGGTCATCTGCTCTGAAATAATTCTGTACAATAGCCTAGATGTTAAAATCCCACAATCTAAAAAGATGCCAAATGTAATTTATAGCATCATGTACACTATCGGTGAAAAGCTTGTTTTTGAAAAATGTCACTTTTATGACATTTGCAATCTGCAGTCTGCACGTACAGAGTACGCACGGTTAGAAAAAATCGGTCGAAGTGTTGCGATGGTCATGTTTCGCATGAAGCATCCACAAACACTGCCTTAGCGTGATATAAGCCCAAACATGCAAGACAATGATTGTGCCCATCAAACTCAGAAAACCGCCGACCGCAACCAGAAGTGCACGGGCGAGACATCTTTAAAAAGACGTGCCATGCGCAAGCTCTTTTGTGATCAGCAGGGAATGTGCCCTCGCTGGGACTCGCCACCACCAACACCTGGAGAGAAGCTCGTCTCGAAGAGAGTGGAGATGAAGTCAATCTCAGGATGGCTTGTGTAGTGAAGTGATACACTTGGCTCCGAAGCGAAAAACATATCTGCATGTTGCCAACATCTTTCCTTTTATACCCACGAGGTGGGTTCGACAGGTTCGACAAATGGTGGAATGACATAGAAGCCTCCTTGGACTTACACGTTCTTCGGTACCCGTTCTTGGACTTACTAAATTCTTCGTTTATGAGGATAAGTCAGATCATTGGCCGAGGTAATTTTACACCAATAAAGACATATTTATGAATAAAGACATTGATTTTAGCTAATAAAATATTTAAAAAATCTACACAGTTTACTTTTAAACGCAAAGTTTCCGTGAATAAAAAGAGTTCCGCTATGTAAATTCTGCAGACCCATGGCATTTTCTTGCCATTGGCTCGTTTTGTTATACTCAAAGTTGATAGGCTTTCGAAGCGAATCCTCATTCATCGTCACGACGTAACTCGTAGTGACTGTGAAAGGGAACTAAGGGTACGCTTACATAACAACGATGTGCTTAAAATGGAGAAGTTTATCCTTTGAGTTTTCAGCACGCAGATGACACCGTTGTCAAAACGATTCCCATTCATACTGATCTGCGAAAAAAAAACTACTGAAAATAGACTGAACACGTAATGCATGCATGACGTCATCGTCTTCTGAAATTCACGATTTTGTTGTTCAGCACGTACAGAGTACGCACGGTTAGAAAAATCGGGCTGCACACATATAGTAGCTATGCACGTACTGTGCTGATGACAGTAAAGTACACTATGGGCAGAAGAGATTTCTTTCAAAAACATAAAAACATATGAATTTTTCCAAACTTTTGAATGGTAGTGTAATTCTGTCACTCCCCTTGCCTTTTTGCAAATATGGGTATTGTCACTTCCTGTGACTTCCTGTGACTCCTCAGCCCTCTAGTTCCACACAAACCATAAAGAAAACTCCATCCTAACCTCTTCCTACTGGGAAAGTATCCGCTCCTGTCTAATTATGCGGCATTCGGGGCAGAAGGGAGAACCCGAGCCAAGCACAACATGCCAGTGACTGGCAACACATGAGACACACATGAGGCCAATCCTGTTTTCAGCAGACCATCACTCCTTCCTCCAGTCTGGGCAAGGATGTTGAATGTTAGTGTGGAGGTGAGTCCGTCCCACACTGACCCATATATAAACACAAGAGAAAGAAGAAGAAAAAAAAACAGGAAGCAGCCCACGACAGCTGTGGCTGAGCCCAGCCAGTTTCGCAATGAGAACATGTTACATTTGTCTGACAGGAAGTTGGTGGTAAATGGTTGCAGTATGGTGCATTACAGAAATGCCACATCAAAAGGTGCTCGCTATCTGGATCCCTTTCTGCGTGACCATGATACTTTTAATCAAAGCAAATGTTGACTGATTGAAGTTCAAACTGACACGTCTGGGTCAATCCGTCCTTCAATCAAACATGTCAGTTCGTGACCCTTGAATGTACAGTACATTGGTTACTATCCAGTGAGTGGTTGTATACGCTTAAAAGATCAGAAACTGAACTATACCATCTGTCTGAACTGTGAGGAGGTCATAAAGGATTGGTCAGGAACTGGAAGGGCTGTTTTAGTATCATCGAAACTGCAAGCCAGCTAACAGGGAATGATCTCAAAACTTTAGCTAACAGTGTGGAAAGGTCTTTTTTTTTTTTCAAAAAATCTTCCAGATATGTTAATAAAATATTTGTTCAAAGTTATCTGGTCTTAAATAATGTTCTCAAAAAGTTACACATTAGTTAAATTAGTTTACACAAAGTTAAACATTCCACATCGTTTTTTAAATGTTGCCACTTCTTTCCGAATGTTCAGAGAACACTCCCATTATGCTTTTAAAATTATAGAAAGAAATGTTTCCTTAACGTTCGCATAACCTTCACAGTGTACCTTCAGTGAGATAATAAAAGATTTCAGCTTACATCAATATTGTGTGTCTGATTATTTACTTATGTGGCAAGTAGCCATATAATAAGCGGAAGAATGTACATTCACCGTTGTTTTCACAAAATAAACGTTGACAGGAGGATGAGGCCTTGTTTATTTTGCGATAACAACCGAATGGATGTACATTATCCTGCTTATTAGGCCATCCTTAAAAATATTCTTGTTTGCCGTAACCCGACCGACCCTGTCAATTTAGGACCGACCCAATTATTTATTTTTTTTCCCATTTAGTCCGACCGACTTGCCGGTTGTAAACTTGCGTTAAGACCGACCAATTTTTTTTTTACTCTTCAAACAACTAATACAAATGCAATAATATTATATTAATCATATTTTAGTAAGTATTGCGAATATAAAAAGCCTACATAGGCTACGTTCTTTCTTTTAGATATAAACCCGCGGCGTCTATGTTTACACCATGCTACGCACGTCACATATGGCCTAGACACGTTCACTTCGTTTCATTCACTGTCGGTGGTTCGCGCTTGGTATTGATGGCTGCGGGTGTTGTTTTCCGAGAATTTTGTAGTCCTGTTTGTCATTGTGCGCGAAACTTCACGGCAATAAATCATCAGAAATATTGCTGACTTGTGCGCGTCTCACGCGCTCTCTTTACGTTCGTCCTAATGCCTGTTAGTTTTCCGTGGATTTGCCTATATGTGGCGTTGAAAATGGAAACGTCTTTAGACATGAAAACTTGATTTTACAATCGATTTAAATGAACACTTTTGTCTCAAAAAACAAACAGGATTTTTTTCACAAAAGTGACAGCCGAAAGAACGTAACTGGTCTCTGATTTGTAGGTTGCATTGACACCTAGTGGTGGATGCAAGTAAAACAGTATAACCTAGTAAACTAGTAACCAGTAACACAATTGAAATTATGTTTTATGGATGTAAACATCCTAAATGTAACACATTAACATGTTTTCTCATAGGTATTACATTGCATGTTAATCTAATTAACTGTTATTTCAGCCCATTCTCACCCCAAGGCGTCATCTAACTGACGCCTTGGGAATCAGTTTGACCATGCTTCAATATTCGACGCTAAAGGTACCCTTTAGCGTCAGTTAGTTGACGCGATCCCAGGGCGTCATCTAACTGACGCGTTACCCTTAGCGTCAGTTAGATGACGCCCTTCTACCCAGACCTAAACCTACCCGCGTCATCTAACTGACGCGTTACCCTTAGCGTCAGTTAGATGACGCCCTGGGATCGCGTCAACTAACTGACGCTAAAGGGTACCTTTAGCGTCGAATATTGAAGCATGGTCAAAATTGTCAGTTAGATGACGCCTTGGGGTTAGAATGCGTTGGTTATTTTGTGAATTCTAAAGTAATTTTATTTATTTGTTTACCTCTGAAAATCCACTTTCATTGAACTCTAGTGGCTTCTTTTTTTCTTGATTTTGCCACAAAAAATCAAATAAATGCAGCTGGAATTAATGTAATACAAATGTTTTTGACATATCTATATAACCTGCATCACAAGAAGGCACGGTTTGAAGACACAGTCAGTCAGTGACGTCACGATATGCAAATTTGTTTAAATTCATACCATGACCAAAATTTTACTTTTTTTTTTTACATTGAATCTTGAAAAAAAAAATATAGGCCTACCTACCGACCCCTTTTTTTTTTTTTTTTTTTGGCTGTTACTGCGAACCAAAATATTTTTAAGGATGGCCTTATATGACTACAATCCACATATTGATGTAAGTTAAAATATTTTATTAGCTCACTGAAGGTACACTGTGTAGGAATTTCTCCCATCTAGCGGTGAAATTGTATTTTGCATTCAAACGGATAGTGGTCTCTAGCGCCTCGCTTTTTCAAATGTGTGTTGCAGCTACGGTAGCCGTTATGTATCAAGAAGCTTTGACAACATGTCTGGTAAAAGCTGACCCGATATTTACCCTCGTTTTTTTTTTTATTCGCCGGTCCGGTTTCCTTTTAATTAAATTTTTTCGCTTTTTTGGCGACGAGGATTCCTTCTCCTGTGGCTCGGCATAAGTATGATCTACATTATGAAGTACCGTGCAGTGCAGCCTTTCAAATTTGCCTTTTCAAAAATTTCAAAATGGTGGAACGACATGAAAGCCTCCTTGGACTTACCCGTCCAATGTAAATCAAGATAAGGAATTCTTCGTTTATGAGGATAAGTCAGATCATTGGCAGAGGTAATTTTACACTAATAAAGACATATTTATGAATAAAGAAATTTTAGCTAATGAAACACTTAAAAAACTACACAGTGTACTTTAAAACGCAAAGTTTCAGTGACTAAAAAGAGTTCCTAGACGAACAAACAAGTTTAAACAAGACATTTAAGGGATTATGTACAGTTCACTTATTACACAGCTTTTCACTTTAAGTAATGACAAGGACATGGGATACTGATTTGAGAAGGAACCATTTTAATATATTATCTGTCATCTTATAACCCATTACAGTGTGAAAAAAAAAATAGGACAATTAAACGAACACTTCAACATTACCATAGGCCTACCATTAAAACTGAAGTGACAGTCATTATACAGCATTGCTATTGACCACAGTCCTTATTGGGGAATAGATGACCTGATAATGTCGCAAATGACCAATCAGAATCAAGCATTCCAGAGAGCCATGCAACAATATTATATTGTACAAATGGGCAGAATTACATTCTCTACAGCCACCTGCCTGCACAATATAGTGTAATCCTTCTAAGAGAAATTTGAGAAAGGTTAAAATGACAGGATTTAACCTCAACCGAGGGGATTTCTGTGCGTTTCTTTATCCCAGGCTTTAGCTAAAGTACACTGGGAGGACACATCACCTCCTTTCACGACCGAATCAGCACTTAAATAAGACTGTCAGTTTAAGACCAGCAGTCATATGACCTTGAGCAGCTATCCGAGCAACATTGCACTGTATTTTTATTTAGGTTGGGAGATAATAGAAAACACTCCTGTATATATTTATTTCTTGAACACTATGCACTTGAATGATATGGCACGGTGCCACTCTTTTTGATGTGGAGTGATCAAAGCCAGAATCTGTTTTTTATTCTCTAGTCTGTCATTCTTTCTCAATTCAAAAGGTTTTTCGGTGTCCAGCTCTTCTCATCCACACACATTCAGCAACGACAAACTGTGTGTGTGTGGGTCTGAAGTTCTGAACACTTAACATATCATATAACATCTCATCCATCTTTTAAATCTGCATGTGGTAAGAGTTATTTCTATATTTTTTGCAATTTCTAATCCATCCTTTTTCCAAAAAAGTTGTCCTATGCAGGGAAGCTGGAGTAGACAGTTTGTAAAGCATAGCAGATCAAATTGCAGTGTAACTTTAATAAGCAAAACAAAAGCAACATAACAGTGTGCTATGAACAAACAACACCAGACAATAAGCTATGGAAACTGAAGGATGTTTACACGACAGCGTTCACAACTAAAAACTGCTTGTTCATTTACACGACAACAGTGTTATGACGACCTGAAAACTATTTGAATATGATACAGTTATTGTCTGAGTAAACTGTAAAAAAAAAAAAAAAGTGAATTTGTGGAAATGGTAACGTCATGTGCATGCATATTACGTGTTCCCTTTCGTCCTGGGAACTCCGACGTGTCGTCGGGGGAGTTCCCTGACGAATTGGGATCACGCTAGGGAGACCAATCGACTTCGAGTGAAACTAAAACGAGCCAATGAAAATTGGCATGCAAGATTTGCATTCCGCGACCCGCCTACCAGTGCGGGTATAAAAGCCGGAAGCAAACGCATCCAAAATGCTTTTTGCTTCGGAGCCGACCAGTTGTGTCCTCTGAGTGTTATGAGCTTAGGATTGTGCTTTCTGAACGCTCAACAAGTCTGCTGTTTCCTGAGATCTCTCTGTGCTGGTGTGACGGCGCTTCAGCGGTCTTCGCGATCTCCCGTCTGCCTGTTTGTTACTACACGCGCTGTATTTACAAAGAGCTGTTTTAACAGCTGGTATTCGGTTGAGTGCACACAGCGGGCTTGCAGTTTCCCCGCTGTGTTGCCGCGTTGATCCCTGTGTGCCTCAGCACAACTAAAGAGTATTTCTCTGAAAGAGCAACACGGGTGAAGATCGCGTCCTTTTAAGGATGACGTTTCATCCGTGTGTTTCTGGATGCGGTCAGATTCTGCCTCCGGTTGATGGTCACGATCGCTGTCTCTCGTGCTTGGGCCTCGCGCACGCTGAGGCAGCTTTCGTGAACGAGTCATCTTCCCATTGCGGGAATATGACCGTCGCAGTGTTAAGATCGAGACTAAGATCCCTCTCACGAGGGGGAGTCCCTTTGGAGATTCCCCGATCTAGTTCGTCTTCTGGTTCATTTCAGAAGACGGCTACTTCGGCTAATCCCATTGGTGGTCTGAGGGTTACAGTGAGGAATAATCCGCCGGGTGAAAGACCCCCACGGACCCCTCACTCCTGCACACTGCTGCCATTGGAGCCCTTGGAGGAGCGCGCTGGGCCATCTCGTATGGTCCCGGTCGTTTCCTTCGGGGCTCCGCCGGAGGATCAGATGTCGATCGCTGCATCGGAGGGAGAGCGGTCTTCTTCTGGGAATGACGACTTGGCTGCGTTGCCCCCTTCTGGTGTGGTAGCGTTGTCCGAGCCGGACCCGGAAATGGCCGCTATGCTTTCCCGGGCGGCCGCAAGCGTAGGGCTCGTGTGGAACCCTCCACCGTGTCCCGAACCTTCGCGGCTCGATGATTGGTTTCTCGGGGCGGCCCGTGCTGGTTCTCAGCGCCCCGCCCCGGTGCCTTTCTTCCTGGAAGTGCATGAGGAGGTGACGAAATCATGGAAGGCCCCTCTGGCGGCCCGACATAGATCGACTCCCTCCTCCTCCCTTACCACCCTCGATGGCGGGGCAGTGAAGGGTTATGAGGGCATTCCCCCGGTGGAGCGGTCGGTTGCTTTACAGCTGTGCCCTAAATCCGCTTCCACCTGGAGGGGTGACCCTACTCTCCCCTCTCGCGCCTGTAGGTTCTCCTCCGGTCTGACTGGTAAGGCCTATAGTGCGTGTGGAGAAGCTGCTTCTGCCCTGCATGCCATGGCGCTCCTCCAGGTCCATCAGGCGAGAGCGCTTTGCGACATGCAGGAGGGTGGTACAGACCCAGGTTTGCTCCAAGAGCTACGCACGGCGACGGACCTTGCCCTCCGGGCGACGAAAGTCACCGCGCGTTCCCTGGGCCGAGCGATGTCCACACTCGTGGTCCAGGAGCGACATCTCTGGCTCACCCTGGCCGATATGACGGATTCAGACAAGTCCAGGTTTCTGAACTCCCCCATATCCCAGGGTGGCCTATTCGGCGACGCGGTCGAGGACTACGCCCAACAGTTCTCCGCCGCCCAGAAGCAGTCCGAGGTGATTAAGCACATCATGCCCCGGAGACAGGCTGCTGCTGGCCCGTCCCCTCCGGCTCCACCTCGCGCTGCTCGTCGCCGAGGGCGCCCTCCTGCCGCCGCCTCCGCCCCTGCTCCGCCTAAGCAGCAGCCTCCTAGGCAGCAGCCGGCCGGCCGCAAGAGAGCTCCCCAGCCCGCCCGGGGCTCGTCGAAACCCCCTGGTAAAAGGAGAGGTAAGCGGCCCTGAGACGGGCGACCCAGAGGACCTGACTGCTGCTCTTCAGGAGGGTGCTATTGCACCCCTCCTTCCCCCGGAGGAGGGCCGGGTGGAGAATCCTTTGTTTCGTTTTGTTTTTCTTCCGCCGCTTCCTTCAGCGGTACCCACTTTATCAATAAAAGAGCAGTTTCCAATTCCTCTGGGTCTATCTCGGTCGAGACTGACTTCTCAGTCTCCTCCATCCGAGGGGGTCAGAATGACAGTGTGCGCCGCCTCGTTGCCTCGCCGCTCTCGTTCCCCTCTCCCCAGCGCTCAGATGACAGCTACGCCGCCTCGGCCTCGTCGCTCTCGTCTCCCGCTGGGCAAGGAGGCGCGGAAACCTGGATTCGACGCCCCCGAGCCTCGTTCCTCGTTTCCCCTCCTTCCTTCGCCTCCGTGGAAACAGGTAAGTGTTGCCTCGCACACTCAGACCTCTCTCTCGGCCGCAGTAATGCCTCCGGAGTCCGGTCCCTGTCTTCCACCTCGCTGCCCCTCCGCGGGTACGCCGGTGGTCCGAGTGGGCTCCTTGGCACGGTTCCTCGAAGCCTGGCTAGCGCTTCCGAGGCCGTCCCGCTGGCTCACCCGCACTATCCGGCTCGGCTATGCAATTCAGTTTGCCCGCCGGCCTCCCAGGTTCAGAGGCGTCCACTTCACCCGGGTGCGGAGTGTCGATGCCCCTGTCCTGAGGAAAGAGATCGACGTCCTGCTGGCGAAGGACGCGATCGAGCCGGTCCCTCCAGCCGAGATGAGGTCGGGGTTTTACAGCCCTTACTTCATTGTACCCAAGTAAGGCGGGGGGTTACGACCAATCCTGGACCTGCGAGTTTTGAATCGGGCCCTGCACAAGCTCCCGTTCAAAATGCTCACGCAGAAACGCATCTTCGAGTGCATCCGTCCCCGGGATTGGTTTGCAGTGATCGACCTGAAGGACGCGTACTTTCATGTCTCGATTCTCCTTCGACACCGACCTTTTCTTCGGTTCGCGTTCGAAGGTCTAGCATACCAGTACAAGGTCTTACCCTTCGGCCTGGCCCTCTCGCCCCGCGTCTTCACGAAAGTCGCAGAGGCGGCCATTGTTCCCATGAGAGAACATGGCGTTCGCATTCTCAACTATCTCGACGACTGGCTCATAATAGCTCACTCGCGAGATCTGTTGTGCGAACACAGGGACCTGGTGCTCCAGCACCTCAGCCGCTTGGGTCTTCAGGTCAACTGGGACAAGAGCAAACTCTGCCCAGTGCAGAGGATCTCTTATCTCGGTATGGAGTTGGACTCGGTCGCTCAGACTGCGCGCCTCACCGAGGAGCGCGTCCAGTCAGTGCTCAACTGCCTCAAGTCCTTTCAAGGCAGGTCAGCGGTCCCACTGAAACAGTTTCAGAGGCTCCTGGGGCATATGGCAGCCGCAGCCGCGGTAACGCAGCTCGGTCTGCTCCATATGAGACCGCTTCAGCGCTGGCTTCACGATCGAGTCCCGAGATGGGCGTGGCAGAGCGGCACGTTCCGGGTCAATATTACCCCGCACTGTCGCCAAACCTTCAGTCCTTGGTCAGACCCTGCGTTTCTACGGGCCGGTGTGCCCTTAGTCCAGGTCTCCAGGCATGCTGTGGTTTTCACAGATGCCTCTGCCAACGGATGGGGGGCCACGTACAACGGGCATGCAGTTTCAGGTCTGTGGACGGGGCCTCAACTGCATTGGCACATCAACTGCCTAGAGTTGCAAGCAGTACGCTTAGCCTTGTCGCGCCTCAAGGGGCTGCTTTTACACAAGCACGTACTGGTCCGTACGGACAGCACTGCGACCGTTGCGTACATCAACCGTCAGGGTGGTCTACGCTCCCGTCGTATGTCGCGACTCGCCCGCCATCTCCTCCTGTGGAGTCAGAAGCATCTGAGGTCGCTTCGAGCCATTCACATCCCTGGTGTGCTCAACCGTACAGCCGACGAGCTTTCACGGCAGCCACCTCTTCCGGGAGAATGGCGACTCCACCCCCAGACGGTTCAGCTGATATGGGAAGTCTTCGGAGCCGCTCAGGTAGACCTGTTTGCCTCTCCGGACACGACTCATTGCCGGTTGTTTTACTCCCTGACCGAGGGTTCTCTCGGCACGGATGCACTGGCGCACAGCTGGCCCCTGGGTCTCCGCAAATATGCGTTTCCCCCAGTGAGCCTTCTTGCACAGATCTTGTGCAAAGTCAGGGAGGACGAGGAGCAGGTCCTGCTCGTTGCGCCGTATTGGCCCAACCGGACTTGGTTCGCGGAACTCATGCTCCTCGCGACAGCCCCTCCTTGGCCGATTCCTCTGAGGAAGGACCTCCTTTCCCAGAGACGGGGCACCTTGTGGCACCCGCGTCCAGACCTCTGGAGACTCCATGTGTGGTCCCTGGACGGGACGCGGAGGTTCTAGGTGGCCTACCGCAGGGTGTGGTAGACACCATCACTTCCGCCAGAGCCCCCTCTACGAGGCGCCTCTATGCGTTGAAGTGGAACCTGTTCGTCGAGTGGTGTTCTTTCCACCGGGAAGACCCCCGAACTTGCCCGATCAGAGTCGTGCTTTCCTTCCTGCAAGATGGGTTGGAGCGTAGGCTGTCTCCCTCCACCCTCAAGGTGTATGTTGCCGCAATAGCCGCTCATCACGATGCAGTAGAAGGTAAGTCATTGGGGAAGCACGACCTGATCATCAGATTCCTTAAAGGTGCCAGGAGGCTGAATCCGCCTCGTACTCTGCACCACTTACCCTCTTGGGACTTGACTCTAGTGCTTAGTGCACTCCAGAGGCCCCCGTTCGAGCCCTTGCCTTCAGTCGAGTTAAATATCTTGTCTATGAAGACAGCTCTCCTGTTGGCTTTGGCTTCTTTTAAGAGGGTAGGGGATCTGCAGGCATTTTCGGTCGACGAATCGTGCCTAGAGTTCGGACCGGGCCTTTCTCACGCTGTGTTGAGACCCCGGCTCGGATACGTGCCCAAGGTTCCTACCACCCCGTTTGTGGATCAGGTAGTGAACCTGCAAGCGCTGCCCCTGGAGGAGGCAGACCCAGCCCTAGCTTTTCTCTGTCCCGTCCGCGCTCTGCGCTGTTACGTGGACAGAACGCAAAGCTTCAGGACCTCAGATCAGCTCTTTGTTTGTTACGGAGGACAGCAGAAGGGGAAGGCTGTCTCCAAGCAGAGGTTGTCCCACTGGCTAGTGGATGCTATCGCCCGGGCTTATGAGTCCCAGGGCGTGCCTTGCCCACCTAGGTTGACGGCACACTCTACTAGGAGTGTTGCCTCCTCCTGGGCTTTGGCGCAAGGCGCCTCGCTGACAGACATCTGTAGAGCTGCGGGCTGGGCGACACCTAACACGTTCGCTAGGTTTTATAGCCTTCGTGTTGAACCTGCTTCCTCCCGTGTACTCGCTATGGCCGGTAGCGCGAGGAATTAGGTTATGTCGGCTTGCTACGCCATTCCCGCCCCATGGGCCGGATACGTGCGTCTTTTACTCCGTTGGTTCCCCAACATACGGCTAACCTCGTGAGTTCCTCCATCACCCCTTCGGCATCAGGCGAGGCGGATCGCCGGTGCCAGGTCTATTACCTCTCGTAGGAGTTGCTATTAGACTGGGTGGCCTTAACAGTGGTCCCTTCGGCGACCCATTTTTTCCACGTTCCAGCTACCCTCCGGGTTAGCTCCGTGTCTTCCTCTCGACAGATCCCTCTGTCATCCTTGCTGAGTACGCTCCCACCCCTCGGGCTGGGACTACCTCAAGGACTTCCGTATGTTTCACTACCCCACGGGCTAGTACATACGTGTATTCCAGTGCCTCCCTTCGGGCGCGCAGGGGCTCCGTAGCGTTCCCTCCTACGGGTTGGGCACGCTTTCCCAGTGTTATCCAAATCCACTGAGTGGGTCTTGCGGAACAGCAGTGTGATTTTTCCTAGCTAGCTCCCGCATCTTGTTCAAGAAACTGCTGCAGGGTAGCTTAGCTGGGCGCTGGAAGGGGTCAGCACCATGGCGTGTTGTTAGGGATCCCAATTCGTCAGGGAACTCCCCCGACGACACATCGGAGTTCCCAGGACGAAAGGGAACGTCTCGGTTACATATGTAACCCTCGTTCCCTGAGTACAGGGAACGGAGACGTGTCGTCCCCTCGCCATGTTGCTGTACCTTCGCGGAGGACTGGACACTGTTCGGCTCCTCAGCGAAAAAGCATTTTGGATGCGTTTGCTTCCGGCTTTTATACCCGCACTGGTAGGCGGGTCGCGGAATGCAAATCTTGCATGCCAATTTTCATTGGCTCGTTTTAGTTTCACTCGAAGTCGATTGGTCTCCCTAGCGTGATCCCAATTCGTCAGGGAACTCCCCCGACGACACGTCTCCGTTCCCTGTACTCAGGGAACGAGGGTTACATATGTAACCGAGACGTTTAGTCTATAGGCGCATATTGTTTCTTTACAAAGTGACATCGCCAACTACTGGCCTGACATGAATAATACAGTGTTTTCAGTTGTTTTCATGGATACGTGTGAACGGGAATCGTTTTGACAAAGTTATCGTCTGTACAAGAAAACCGCAAAGGAAAAACTTTTCCGTTTTTAGTACATTGTTGTCATGTAAACGTATTCTTAAATGCACAAAATAACAAATTCAATACTAAAGAGGTGAGTTCTGATCAATAGCATAATGGATTGCCATTACAACTAATGACAAGGGGGAACATATAGGAACAAAGATAAGCAAACCAAAAATGAAACCAAAACACAGGCAAAACATGACAACTAGCAGTCTTTGGAGTGATAGAAATTAAAGTGTAACCATCACTTTTGATCAATTAAATGCATCCTTGCTGAATAAATGTACTAATTTCTTTCAACAAAAAAAAATTCTTACTGCCCCATACTTTTAAACGGTACTTTACACATTCATACTCATTCTCTATCAATTCCCCTGTCCTGCATGTCTTTATTTTTCAATCCAATTCAATTCACATTTATTTGTATAGCGCATTTCACAATACACATAATTTTAAAGCAGCTTTACAGAAAATGCACATTACAATTTAGAGTGATCTGTTATCAGAGGTAACTGTCTAAGTTATGTATATTTCAGAAATGTACATACAAAATCACAGTTAGCGAAAAAGGTATTAATTTAAACAATCTAATATTTAATGCAGAAACAATGAGCTTATTGAAGTAATGAATACTAAATTGTTTTGAGTCGGTTACAGTGGTTTCGTGTGGAGAATAGCAATTGAACTGGTTTTGTTGCGCAAACCTGGCAACTCAAATCTGGAAGATGTGTTTTGTTTTTAGAATATCGAAAAAAACTGTAAAATTTTTTAACATGTAAATGAAATACCATAAAATGTGAAGTGTCACACAGGGAATTCTCTGAATGTTATTTTATGCTTTTTCACTGTAAATTCGTAGATGATTTGTTCTTTTTACTTTCTAAAACAATACATTTAACCCACCAGGCACAGTACGTCAATGTGACGTCAGGAAGACGTTGGCCTCCAACTAATCCAACGTCAGTCAGACGTCATATTTTGGTTGAAAATGAAAATCAGGTTGACGTCTAAACCCAACGTTTGTTTGACGTCAAGCTCCAACGTCAGATAGATGTTGAATTTTGGTTGGAATAAGCACCGAAAAAAAAATGTGACATGCATGGCAGCACATTAAATCTGTGAAGATCTCAGCAGAGGATGATTAAACAACTCAAACAGCATTACCAGCTTCACTTATTACTAACCAGATATACTTTATTTCATTTCCGGTTTAATTAAATTAATAGTTGTATTTTAAAGTCACCATTATAGTGGTTAGTGTTTGCTTTAGTTGGACTCCTGCCCCTTGACTTTTTATTACATAATTTACTTTGCTTCTATAATTGTGTGTTTATAAAGCACATTTATTGTGGCAAATAAACCATGAGTTCAGGTTATGTTGGCTGTTTATTGATGATGAAGCCTGAATTCCTGATCGTAGTCAGTGTCTCATGTTTAGATTATATTGAATTTGTGTTAATAATGTTGTTTTATAACTGAAGCCATTTAATTGTACAGCATGAGAGCAATATCGTTTATCAAATAATATAAAGGATTTTACAAACATTTAGTGGATTAAACTTATTCCTTTACATAATTACTTAGACATCAATAATCAGTGTATGACTCTCAACAATGGTGACAATCAATGAAATGCTACATGCTGCAGTGCATGCTGGGTACCACCAATCAGAACTCACCAATATCTCCCAGCATGCATTGTGGCATGAATAAATTATGCAGCTGGATTTTTTTGTAGCTTGTTTCATGCTCAGAGTTGATCTGATTATCTGGATATTTTGTTTGATTGTCACCATTGTTGAGATTCATACGCTGTTTCTTGATGTCTGTGTGCGTCCAAGTAATATCATAGATTAAATGTTTTTGGGCACTAAATAGTATTTAAAAAACAAGTATATTATTTGATAAACAAGTCTGTACAACATCAATGCTGTAGAATCAAATTTCTATTTTAGAAAATAGTAAAAAAGTCCTATTAAATCAAAGCATTAGACACTGAATAAGATCAGGGATTCAGGCAATTACATGATGTATCATCATCAATAAACAGCCAACACCACCTGATCTCATGGCTCTTTTCAGCTTCAACAATTGTGCTTTATAAACACACACTTGAAGCAGCCAGAGAACATTTAATAATAAAGTGTCAAGGGTCAAGAGCACAACTAAAGCAAACGCTAACCACCACCATGGTGACTTTAAAATACAAAATATGATTTCATTAAACCGGAAATTAAATAAAGTAAATCTGGTTAGTTTTAAGTTAAGCTGGTAATAAGTGTACGGCCATGCATTTCACCTTTTTGTTTGGTTTATTCCAACCAAAATTCTATGACTGCCCAACGTTGGAGCTTGACGTCAAACAAACATTGGATTTAGACGTCAACCCAACTTTCATTTTCAACCAAAATCCAACGTCTGACTGACGTTGTAATCTATATCCTGTGCCTGCTGGGAACAGTATTCTATTTTAAAATTACATTGATAGATCTTTTATCA